>PVKP010000975.1:0-163972 GCA_004027715.1 Plecturocebus donacophilus | reverse complement strand
AAAATTAAAAAAAAAAAGAAAAAAAAAAAAACGCTACAAGCATCTACTCAAAAGGTTTTATCTTTTAATCCCCTATGGACTCTGTGATGCTAGAGTTATTACTTATATATTTAAATTACAGACTGGACACCTGGCTTTTCCAGTCATATAATTAAGTCTACATCTCAGTACAATCATTTAGCTTACTTTCCATTTTTTATCTGAAAATTAATCTTATTAAGATTAAAAACTCAAATATACCTATTTTGGTTTTTATAACTTAATTCAACTTTTCTTCTGGCCTGTTAGAGAGAATGCCTACCAATGTCAGTTTTTTTATTATTCTCCCTAGACTTAGAAGTGGCTACCCTATATTACTAACAGTATTATACACCTAATTATAAAACAATAAAATTGACCTTCTAAAATAACTATCAAGCACCAGAAAGTGTCTTTTCTTCATCTGCTTTAAGGATTACATTTGTTTCTTTTGTGTAAATAATACATTATTACAATTTGAGTTTATCTACTTCATCTTTAATACAATGAGAGATAAAAATAAATCAATAAACATTTCAAAATGTTTTCTACAATTCTATTTCATCTCATTTACTAGTGACATTTAAGTTTAGCCTCTTTCTTTAACACTTATTTTCTAAACCTCAACTGTGATAATTTTATGTTTTATTATACAATAGTTTTCCTTCCGCTGGGTCATCTGTTAACACTTCAACAAACCAGAGTCTTCTTATGAAGGACTGTTGTGAATACCACCATTCCTAAATTTCTACCAAAAAAAAAAAAAATTCCCAGGTGCACAGCTTTCCTCTATGTCAGCATAATTCCACTTTCCAACATCTGGGGCTAGATAAAGTTGTTGTTTAACAAGGCCATGAGCATTTATGACATTTCTACCCATTACAGCATTTAACAAATGTTATTGTAATTGCTAATTCACTTGTCTATATCCCACTGTAGACTATAAACTCTGTGAGATTAGAGACTGTGCCCATCTAGTTATTTGTATCCTCAATTTGGTACATAATAAAAGGTCAATAAAATACATGCTGAATCAATGAAAGTCCCAGCAATGTGGAGAATGGATATCAAGAACTCCACAGCAAGGCACTTACCTGTGAGATCCAGGGTTCTGTCCACAAAAATCACTGATGCCCTGCCTGCAGCAGTCTTCCTCCTGTTCTTGGCAGGGGCATAATTGGCCAGATCCGCCGCGATTACCCGACTTAAGGAACCTACAGCAAAACACTCCTCCCGTACTCCTAAATGTTCACACAGAGAACTGAGGCCTGACACCAGGCACCTGATCTGCAGGAGCAGCTCCGGGGTTAGGGCAGTGGCGTCCACATCACTCAGGCTGCCCAGCTTCCTCTTATCCGGTCGGGCACTATTAAGGAGATGCACATCCTGGGGTAGCAGTGGAAAAAGGGATGCAAAGGCTGGAGTCAAGGCAAGGTGAGGAGCGACAGGGGCAAGCAATAACGGGACATGGAACACCTCAGCCGTGTAGTTAATGTTGCCCATCCATTCACACAGCTTCTCCTCCAGCTGCTCGAACACCGGCTGCTGCCCCTCCATCTCGGCCGCTGCCGCCGCTGGGACATGATTAGCTGTGAGGTGGACAGCATGGCTCACGGCTGTGACCACCACACAATACTGGAAGTGACTCCGGCAGATGATGTCCCGTAGGATCTCCACGGTCCGGCCTTTCAGCAGGCAGCTCAGCACAAACACCGCCTTGGGCTGCTTGGTTCCACCACCAACTGCGTCGGGCTCGAACTCTCGCAGGTGACACTCAGGACTCCTCACCGCCTCCAGAAAACGGGTGGATCCGCAGCCCCAGTGCAGGCTCTCGGCGCAGGCGGCATCCAGGTAAACCACAGCCCATTTCACTTTGGCCAGCACCTGCTCCCATCCTTGCTGGGCAAAGGACAGTACGCCTGAGGCGCTCATAGTTGGAGATTCGCAGACTTGGGGAACTACGGTGCAGGAACTTCTCTCAGAACTCACCGCTTCCGGAAATGGGGCTCCCAGAGACTTTGACAGTCAACACAGTACACGTGGTCCGGCCTCTGACACGCTCCCTGACGGCGCGCGGTAATGACGTTAAACTGAGCGGTGATTGGCTAGGGAGGAGGCCAGGCCTGAGGAAGGATGGTCTGGTCTGGAAAGAAGTGGGCGGGGTTCTGTGGCTCTGGGCTTCCTCAAAAGCTCGCGGAGAGGAGAAGGGGTTTCCTGGGATGCAGCTGAGCTGAGTTCTTTCTGTAACTCTGCCTGTCTGCGCTGATAATCTTTTCTTGTTCCTTGAAAATTCTCCGAAATAAAACCTTATCCGAAATTTGGTATCTTCCTTGGATGTAAACACGGCTCTAAAAGTACAGCCACCTTCCCAATCTAAATTCAGAGCAACTAGAAAAAGATAATAAAAACTGTGTGCAATATTTCGACTTCATAGATTGCTGTCACATTGCCTCATAACAAACACATCTGTTGTTCTCATTTTCACTTTCTCCATCTTCCCTCATCTCATCGTCACTAAATCTTAATCGGCTTTAAAACTCCTAGAATTAAGACCTTCCTCTCCATTTTTGCCATCACAAAAACCCAACATCATTACTCACCTGGACAATGATCTCTCAACACTTTCTGGCTTTTGATCTCATCCCCCTCAAATTCTGTTTTCTTCCTAATAAACAAAGTTGGTCCTACAATTTTTCTGCTTAAAAGTTTCTCCTAGTCCAGTTGCCTACAGGATACATGCACACTCTTTAAAAAGCATCAAAATGATTTCTCAATTTCTCTCCAGCTACTCCCAACCTGGTGAAAAATTGTACCTTTGCAATGAATGCAGTGGCCTGAACCCAAAATGTTTCATGGGTTCTGTTTATTCCACCAATATACTTATATTACTTACCGAAAATAATCCTTCAACGGTACTGCCTATATGAGAGTTTTTCTAACACCACCACTGTCTCCCTATTGCCTTCCTCTTTCCCCACCCTCCAAACCACTCAACTGATACATTTGCTAAGTACTTGCCATACATGGGGTAAGTATTAACACCTATTTTCTTTAAGCTATCTGTTTTACTAAACTATGCCCTAGATGCTTGGTATCCCCAACGCTTATAACAGGCGTTCAATAAACGTTTGTTGAATGAATGTTCAGTTAATGTCCATGGCAAGACTCGGTGGCTCACGCCTGAGAGGCCAAGGTAGGTGGATCACCTGAGGTCAGGGACTCGAGACCAGCTTGGCCAACATGGTGAAGCCCTATCTCTACTAAAAATACAAAAATTAGCTCGATGTGGTGGCAGGTGCCCGTAATCCCAGCTACTCAAGAGGCTGAGGCAGAAGAATCTCTTGAACTCAGTAGATGGAGGTTGCAGTGAGCCGAGATCACACTACTGCACTCCAATTTGGGCGATAGAGCAAGATACCATAATAAATAAATAAATAAATAGGCTGGGTGCAGTGTCTCAGGCCTGTAATCCTAGCACTTTGGGAGGCAGAGGTGGGTGGATCACCTGAGGTCAGGAGTTCAAGACCAGCCTGGCCAACATGACAAAACCTCATATCTATTAGAAATACAAAAATTAGCTAGGCATGGTGATGCACGCCTGTAATCCTGGCTACTCCAGAGGCTGAGGAAGGAGAATTGCTTGAACCCAGGAGGTGGAGGTTGCAGTGAGCCAAGATCACTCCACTCCACTCCAGCCTGCAAGATGGAAGCGAGACTCCATCTCAAAAAAAATAAATTACATAAATAAAATAAAAATAAAATTAAGAAATTAATAGCCATTTAGTAATATATCCAGCCAATTTTTAATAAACATGTACAATATTCCAAACACTGTCTGGGGTATTAAGGATAAAAAGAAAAATAAGCCACAGCCCTGATTTCAAAATAATTGTAATGAAATAAAGGGACCCATACATGTAAAACAAATGCAATAAAATGTTACAGAAGCACAGAGTGTTTTAAATGCTACAGAAGCAAAGAGTTTATTTTGCATAAGAGTTATGAAGGAGGAAAGATAAATTCTGACTAAGGGAAAAAGGAAGTAGTCACAAAAAGTTTCATATAGAGAACGAGTTTTGACTTGCCTTCAACGAAACCCAGGTGTTCACCAGGTGAACAGGATGGGGAGGAGGATTCCTAGCAGTCCAGGCACAGAGTGCAGTGTAAACAAAGTCCTAGAGGCATAAAACAGTACAACATGTTCTCTGGAACTACAGTTTACTATAGCTGGAGTGCATTGTATGAAAAAAGGTGCAAGAAGAAATAGGAGCAAGGAATTAGAAAAGAAAGAAATGACTAGCTCAGCAACAGTCTTGTTTTCCATTCTAAATAGTAGCAGCCAGTGGGGAACTATTAATGTATTTTGGGATATGGAAACAATTTGTTCACATCTGGATTTTAGAAAAAAAAGATTCTAGTCGAGACATGGAAAATAATTTGAAATGGAGCAATTTAGGGCAGAGAGAGCAGTTAAGAAAATAATAGTATCAGCAGCAATTCTGGGTGAGAGAGTTGAAAGGGTAACAAGCAGATGGACAGAGTGAGGAGTGTGAAGAGTTGTTAAGAATATAGAGCCAAAGGGCTTGCTTATTAGTTTTGCAGAGAGGTTGACATGTAAGGAAAATTTCAGGTTAGTACGCAGCTTTCTGACTAGTAAGTGCCAGTCACTGAGATTTGAAAAACCATAAGAGAAGCAGACCAATAAATATACAGTTCAACGGGGACATGTTTCTGTTTGTTTGTTTCCTTATGGTAAGATAAGCGTAACATAAACGTCGCCATCTTAACCATTGTAAAATTGTACAGTTTGGTGGCTTTAAGTACATTCACATTGTTATATAATCAATCCCTGAACTTTTTGTCTCACAAAACTGAAACTCTGTACCCATTAAATAGCAACTCCGCCATTTCCCCTCTCCCCAGCCCATTCTACTTCCACTTTACTTTCTGTTTCTATGAGTTGACTATTCTAGTTGTTGGCAATGTAGTAGTTGACTACTCCAAATATGCCATATAAGTGGAACAATACAGTATTTGTTTTGTTGTAATTGACCTACTTCACTTAGCATAAAGTCCTCTGAGTTCATCTATATTGTAACGTGCATCAGAATTTTCTTTTTTAAGCTGAATAATGTTACACCATTTTGTTTATCCATTCATCTGCCTATGGACATTTGGTTGGCTTCCACCTTTTAATATTGTGAATAATGCCACTCTGAACATGCCCAAAAGAGTCATAAACCTGGTAGAACCCAGTAGGTAAACAGGCCAATGATAGACCCAAGTTCACATGTTGAACCAGCAAAGAAGATATTCCTACATGTTTGTATCCTTGTCAGCATAAAAATTATTTTAAGAAGCTTAAGTTGAATAACTTGATGGATGACAGTCCTTGCTCTTCAATTTAAACCCAGGTCAGTGACTAGTTACTAGCACCTGCATTAACCCTGATGTCAAAATCAGTTTTTGTTTCTACCCCTTGCATCTCATGCTGAACCATACATTCATGAGATGAGTTTGAGTGAATTAATACTTCATCTTCTCTGAAAGGGAAAGTCACTCATGAAGTCAGGGTTGAGTACTGTGTCAGCAACTGCTAGTGGTTGCCTCAATATTTATTCGTCTCTTCTTCTGTAGTAATAGGTTTCTTCTGAACACATAGACACACAGCTAATGACTACTTTTCCAGCCCTCTTGTGGCTAGCTATGGATGCATGATGAGGCACAGGTGAATAAGATGGTTGGAAGTGACATATACAAATTTCAAATCATTCCCTAATGATGTATGCTTTTCTTTCCCTACAAATCTTGCTTTCAATTCTTTTGTACATGCACCCAGAGTGGAATTGCTGGATCATATGGAAATTTTCTTTTTAACTTCTTGACAGACCTCTGTTTTTGTTTTGTTTTGTTTTGTTTTTCACAGAGGCTGCAACATTTTATATTCCTATTAACAATGCACAAGGATTCGGATATCTCCACATCCTTGCCAACACTTGATATTTCCTGGATGTTTTGATAATGGCCATCCTAATAGGTGTCACAACATGTTTTAAATAGACTTGTGGGACAACCAGGCAGAAACATCTAGCATGCTGTTGGATGTATGATTCCGGAATACAGAAGAGAAATATAGTAATTGGGAATCAGTAGTAAATGGGTGTGCCTCAGAGTGCCTTAAGAGAGCACAAAAAAGAAAGAAGACAATGATGGTGATGGAGAGAACTCCAAACAACTTTTCTGGATGGGCAGAAAAAGTGAGGCCAGTGAGTGGAGTAATGAGAGGAGCAAGTTTTAAGAACAGAGTGGCCAACAGTAGCAAATGTCAGAAAAGGGAAAAGAGGTGGAATATGAAAATAATCTACAGGATTTGACCCACGCAGGAAGAAAGTACAGCCATGACAAAGGAATGCGGGGGGTGCAGTGCAGAGTGAGTCAATGGACTAACTGTAGATAGTTCCTAACTGAGTCAATGGACTAACTGTAGATAGTTCCCAGAAAAGAAGGTGGTAGGGGAATGAGGAGGTAAAAAAATGATGGAAGAATATGAAGTTGGAGTCAAAGAAAGTAACTTGGCCTCTACAATTCAGTGAGGGTACATTATTTTTTTTCTTTTTTTTTCTTTTTTTTGCAGAGACAGAGTCTCACTGTCACACAGGTTAGAGTGCAGTGGCACAGTCATAGCTCACTGCAGGCTCAAACTCCTGGTTTCAAGCAATCCTCCTGCTTCAGCCTCTTGAGTAGCTAGGACGACAGGTGTGCACAACTACACACGGCTAAGTTTTCTTTTCTTTCATTGTTTTTAATAGAGTCTTGCTGTGTTGCCCAGGCTGGCTTGAACTCCTGGGCTCAAACCATATTCTGGCCTTGGCTTCCCAAAGCACTAGGATTACAGGTGTGAGCCACTGTGCCCAGCCAAGGAGGGAACAATTCTAGGATATAATAAGATTCAGGATATAATCCTGAATGTGCACTATGGAAGTAGAGTGAATGAAGAACGCTAGACTCCAGAAGGTCAAAAAACATGAGTCAAGCAAGATATTCAAGTCACACATCATGATGGAGGAAAGGAAGACTGTGGACCAGTGATGGGGGAGAGGAAGACTGTGGACTTCAACCGCAGAAATCACCTGTAGTTGAAGGAAAGTGAAAAAGGAGAAGAGGTGGCAAATATGGATGGTATGAGCTGGAAAGGATGAAGGTTTTGACAGGAAAGTGGGAGCCATAGTGGTCTGGTTGTAACCCACAAAAACCAGAAAAATGACAACACTATGTTAAGACTTCACACTATGACAGGGTAAAGGATAATGGCAGATATTCAGTATAGAAAGATAAGAAGTGCTGTCCTTGGAGGGAAGTTAGATTTTAACTTAAGTGAACAAGTAGAGACATCCTTCTGCTAAAATACTGAAACTAATGGGTATGCACATCAAATGGAACAAAGGTAGGGACTGAGAGCTAAATGCAGAGTTGGGAATCAGGTCTGGAAGAACTTGGAGGGAATAAGCACAGAGATTGTCTTAGTTTGGTCTTATGAAAATACTCTAGATTGGGTGATGTAAGCAAAGTTTATTTCTCACTCTTCTGGAGACTGGGAAGTCCAAGATCAAGGTGCTCACCTGATTCATCTCTACTGAGAGATCTCTCTCTGGCTCACAGATGGCTGTCCATCTTTGTGCTGTATTTTCACTTGGTGAAGAGCAGACAGAGAGGAAGCAAGCCTTCCTGCCTCTTCTTCTGAGAGCTCAAACCCCTCTCCATTAGGGAGGACCCAATTACCTCACAAAGTCCCCACCTCCAAACACCCTCACATTGAGGATTAAGGTTTTAGCACATGAACTTTGGAGGAACACAAACATTTAGACTATAGCAGTGATATGAGGGAAGGCACTAAAAGATTTGACAAACAATGACTAAGAATGAGGTGATATAGAGAACCCCTAAAAGCTGTGCAGTGCAGAGCCTGTATAGCCACATGCAACTTGAAGGACTGTCAGATCACGAAGAAGCTTGTAGGCCATATGGTAGGAAGTTTAAATTTCATTTCATATTTAAGAGAAGGCCATGGAAGGGTTTTGTGTTCCTGGAATTTCAGTGTGGCAGTGCAGATGGAAAGAAGTAGATAGATTTGGGATACGTTTTAACAAGAAGCGCTAACAGATCTTGCTAATGATTTGCATAATTGTGAGAAGGGTAGATGTGGAAGAGAGAAAAATCAAGGATAATTCTTTGATTTTTGGCTAAAACAACTAGTTAAATGATGGTTACTGATACTAAGATGAAGAAATCTTTGAGAGTATGGGAGTGGGACAAGACCCCCAGACTGGACTCTCCTATATGAGAAAGAAATTCACAAATTGTCTTTTGGACATAAGTTTGAAAGGCCTATCAAATATCCAAGAGAGGCATCAAGTGAAGCATTTGAGTCAGACCAAGTGTCTTGAGCTCAAAGAGAGGTTAAGACTGCAGAGAGAAATATAGATGTCATTGGTTCTCAACGACATGACATCAAAAGTCATGGAGGCCAGGTGCGGGGCTCACACCTGTAATTTCAGCATTTTGGGAGGCTGAGGTGGGCAGAATATTTGAGGTCAGGAGTTCGAGACCAGCCTGGACAACATGGTGAAACCTTATCTCTACTAAAAATACAAAAATTAGCCAGGCCTGGTGGCTGGTGCCTGTAATTCCAGCTACAGGGGAGGCTGAGGCAGGAGAATTGCTTGAACCCGAGAGGTGGAGGTTGCAGTGAGCTGAGATCGTGCCACCGCACTCCAGCCTGGGCAACAGTGCAAGGCTGTCTCAATAACTAACTAACTAACTAAATAAATAAATAAATGTCACGGAGCTTGAGGAAATGACTTGGAAGACAGGGTAGACAAAAAGGAGAGCCTAGGGAAAAGGTATTTCTTACTTTCAGATGTTATGGTGGAGTAAAATGAACTCCTATTAAAATGACAAGCTTAAGACCATCGCGTTTATTTTATTAAAATGTGATTTGTATTTCTCTGCTCAAAATGGTCAGCTATTATTTCCCTTCTGATCCAAAATCCAAAATCTCTTCACCTCATTTCTAGGTCATCCATATGCATAACAGCTTAAGGATTTACTCAGCACTTTCCATGTACTTCACATTGTAAGAGAGAACCTGGCAAATTCAGAAATAAAATGATTTTGTTCCCACCCTTAAAAAGAATGTGTGAAGTTTACTGACAGCACAGCCATAAATAGGAAAAATACAATTTTCCAGAAACAACTAGCAATAGAAATTTATTTTTTTCTTTTTTTATGAGCTAAACTTAGGACTAGGTAAAGTTTATTGTTAAAAGATGTCAGGATGCAGAGGAAGATGGCTAACCGGGATTTAATTTATCATGGAAGTACATAAAGAGGAAGGACACTCTACACATGTACAGTTACTCTGCTTGTTCAAAGAAGAAAAAGCCTAAACAACACATTAGCTGCTTGCCAATAACTTGTCAAATGCTTTGACTTTTGTCTTGGTGGGGGGGACAAAGTCTCAATCTGTCGCCCAGGCTGGAGTGCAGTGGTGTGATCTTGGCTCTCTGCAACCTCCTCCTCCTGTGTTCAAGTGATTCTTCTGCCTCGACCTCCTGAGTACTTGGAATTACAGGTGTGTGCCACCACACCCAGCTAATTTTTTGTGTTTTTATTAGAGACAGTGTTTCACCATGTTGACCATGCTGGTCTTGAGCTCCTGACCTCAGGTGATCCACCCTGCCTTGGCCTCCCAAAGTGCTGGGATTACAGACATGAGCCACCATGCCCGGCCAGATGCTTTGACATTTGAAACCTCAATTTAGCTTTGTTATCCTTCCCTAAAATGGGTACAAAATATTATTTTAATAAATCAGTTTACTGCTGAGGAAACTTAAGAACATTGAGAATTTAAGAACATTGAAATTTAAGTGACAACAAAGAGCAAAGTTAGGCCTAAATGTCATATGCATGCCAAACACATTTATGTGTACTTGCTATATATACTGGATCCTGAGCAAATCATTTTTATTTGATCTGCAACTCCTGTCATCATTTAAATCATCATCATCATCTGCTAAACACTCTTAGTACTTCTTAGAGATAGGTACATTAAAACATATTTTTTAATTTTTTTTTTTGCTAGAAACCAACAGACAACAAAACCACAATAAAATGGAAAATAAATAGAATATATGAAGCATTGTAGTTTGATAAGGTCATAATATAAGAAATGGAAGGAGGAATATACAATATCTTCAAACTACCTACTTTTGATGCCCCTGGTGAGTAGGGAGAGAAAGACACCTTTAACTAAGAAAGCAAGAAACTCAGTTTAGAAGCAAGGAGGAAGAGGTCTTTTCAGAGTGGTTATTAGTGATTTAAGTGCTTCTCTGCTCATGGAAACCTTCATTTTCAAAGCTTAGCTCAAATGTTACCTCTACCACAAAAACTATTCTAATGCATCAAGTATGATTCATCATTTCTTCAGTTCTGTTTAAGCAATACCTTGAAAGTCAGCTGAAAAGAGAAAAAGGTCCCTTAACAAAAGGCAATTGGTTTTCTCAGGAAACCAATTAAATAAATAGAGAGATAAATAGACAGGGCTGTGAGTGATTGCCTTACGATACTCACAAACAGTCTGTAAAACTTCATTCTATTACTTTCAACGGTGACCAAGAAGATTTACTCAGTGTTAAGCCCTATGCTAGGAATGGAAGTGATAGTTATGGGATGCCCTGTTTGAAGGTGGACTTGGTCTAGTGAAGAGTCTGAGGGAAACAGAAATGTAGTCAAATAATTACTATACAGTGTGATAGGCACATGGCATAGAAAGCAGAAGTAGTGAGTTGCTCTGTCCCATTCACCCCCCAAATACCTCTGACCTCATCTACATCCTCTCCCTCACTCACTGTACTCTAGCTACATTTTGGGTTTCTTGAACATTCCAAGTATGCTTCTGCCTCAGGGTTTTTGCATTTCTTATTCCTCTATCTGATAGTCTATTCACCCTGAAATCCACAGGGCTTATGTCCTATCTCCATTTAAGTCTCTTACATCACTTCATCAAAGTAGCTTTCCCTGATCACTTCATATAAAATCGCACCCTATCACTTCATTTTATATTGCTTACTCTTTTCATAATTCTTATCATTATGACATTTCATACATTCATATGGTTATTATCTGACTCTTTTATTAGAATCAAAGCGCCACAAAAGGAAGGACTTTGTTTTATTCACTGGTGAATCTACATAGCTGGAAGAGTTCCTGGCAAAACAAATGGAAAGAGATAAAATGGGATTCAGGAAAGATTTCACAGAGATGATTATACCCTCATACCCTCAGAGAGTTTAGAAAGATGCAAGAGATTATCCTCAAAAGATAAGGGAGCTGGGAATAGCAGGTAGAAGCATGTTCAAAGGTAAGAAAGATTAAAACCACATGGTTTGTTCAACTAATGTAAGACGTTGTGATGTTGGTTGGCTATAAACCCTTCATTTGTGCTTCCATTATAGTACATTCACCTTTTCTCTTGTAGGAGAGTTGTTTATCACCCCTGTGTCTTTTTCAATAACTTGAGAGCTCTTTAAGGGCTAGGACTCTTTCACTCATGTCTTCATTTTCCAATTTCTTAAATAGCAGCTATTCTGTAAGTGCTAAATAAATAAATGATAAAACAATATTTATTCATTAAAGCAAGAAAACCCATTTATTTGTTCAATTAAAATGGATTTCTTTCTGTTGACAAGTGAATGCCCTGTTTGTAAACTTTAGAACTGAAAGGGACCTTAGAGATAATCTAATTTGGCCTTTCCATTTTATAGATGAGAAAACTGAAGGATAGAAAGATTGATTGCCTATGTTAGCTACTGGGTATAAGCAAAAACTGAGGCCAGGCCTGGTGGCTCATACCTGCAATCCCAGCACTTTGGGAGGCCTAGGTAGAAGGACTGCTAGAGATCACGAGTTCCACACAAGAACAAGTTACACCATGGGTAACATGGTGAGGCACTGTCTCTACAAAAAAATTAAAAAATTAGCTGGTGTGGTGGCACCTGCTTGTCTGTAGTCCCAGGTACTCAGGAGGCTGAAGTGGGAGGACTGCTTAAGCCTGGGAGGTCAAGGCTACAGTGAGCAGTGATCCTGCCACTGCTCTCCAGCCTGGGTTACAGAGCAACATAGTTTCAAAAGGAAAAAGAAAGAAAGACAAAGAAAGCAGGCAGAGCGTGTAGTGGCTCATGTCTGTAATCCCAGCACTTTGGGAGGTTGAGGTGGGCAGATCATCTGATGTCAGGAGTTTGAAGCCAGCCCAGCCAAAATGGTGAAACCCCTACTGTACTAAAAATACAAAAATTAGCCGGGCATGGTGACGCATGCCTGTAATTCCAGCTACTTGGGAGGCTGAGGCAGGAGAATTGCTGAGGCAGAGGTTGCAGTGAACAGAGATTGCACCACTGTACTCCAGCCTGAACAACAGAGCAAGACTGCTTCAGATGAATAAATAAATAAGAAACAAAAAAACCCTGGAGCTCCAGTTTGAATCATCGTGTGCCATCTTTTCACTGGAAGATGTGCTTTCAGAAGTGGCCTGAACATTTGGTTTACCTATTAAAATAAAAACTGTACATTTTTATGATCTATCTTTGAGAAACAGACAAACCTGCAAGGAGTTGCGTGGATCTTCATTGTTTTTTGCTATAGTTAAAAGTGTAAAGTCGAAAGCAATCTGGGTGTATAGCAATAGAGAAATAGCCACAGTCACTCTGTGATAGCCATATATGCAATTTTATGAAGCACTTGATATAGTTTGACACATACTAAAATGAAAAAGATGTTTAAAAAAAATGGAAGTCACAGGATGATGCTATACTATTTAAGACTTGTCAATCTCAGGTTCTCCTACTAAAATAGCACAACACACGAAGTAAACAGGAAATTTCAGAATGTTGAACTGCAAACAGGACATCTGTATATAAGGGCTACCTCTGGAAAGAAGGGTAGAGGAATGAGGCCGTCTTTGACCTTAACTGTAATTTATGGTTTTTAACAAGGAGGCTGCATTCTTCATCTATTAGTTTTGCTTTTGTTGGCTGTGAAAATTAATTTTTCAAGAAATAGTACAGATTATGATTTCTTCTCTGTTCAGTAAGGAAAGGGAGTGACAGGCAACGATTCTGTATCAAGGCTGATTAAAGAATAATAGGCCTTTCAGAAGATTAAAAAATAAATAAATAAAAGGTTGAGAAGAAAAAGCACGAAGATTAGAAGGAAACAATGGTGTACTCGCCAGCAATGGCAATACGGGTTATTAGACGGAAGGATGGGGGCGGGGAACCCTGGCCGACGCAGGACGCCACTGGAGGAAGCCAAGCTAAAAAGCAAAGCGCGATCCAAGAGGGGCGGAGCCCATCGCAGTGCGCATGCGCAACCAAGCCCAGGTGGCCGCCGCCGCGGAAGCGAAGCCACCTAGAGACGCCGCGCCGCTTGGGTTTGCTGCGCATGCGCAGGCGGACCTACTTTGGAGTCTTCATCTTTGCCGCCTCTGCAGCCTTCTTGGGATTTAAGTCTCGCGCTTCCTTCGTTCGCTCGCTGGCGGGTTCGCGCCTTTCCCGCGCCCCGGGGCAGCGAGGCTGGGGAAGGGGTTGGAGGGGGCTGTTGATCGCCGCGTTTAAGTTGCGCTCGGGGCGGCCATGTCGGCCGGCGAGGTCGAGCGCCTAGTGTCGGAGCTGAGCGGCGGGACCGGAGGGGATGAGGAGGAAGAGTGGCTCTATGGCGGTACGGAACTTCCTGTCCCTGTCTCTTTCTCGGGTTCTCTCAGGCCTCCCCTCTGGGCCCGCAAACGGCCGGCGTCCCTGGCCCCTCGCGCAGCGGCTTCGGGCCTCTGGTTGGGAGCCCCGTCCGGCTTGACTTAGGCCGAGGTTGGCGTGCGCGTGTCCCCCGCCCCCGCGGCCACCTCCCGCCGGGCCCACGCCCACCACGCTCACCCACCCTGCGGCGGCCTGGCCGGCCTAGGGGGCTGTGACGGGTCCCGGCCCCCAGTTTCGCCTTGCTCTCCCCTGGGGTGTCTCGGCCGCCTCGGTGCCGCGCTCTTTACCCTTGTTTTTTCTATCGATTCTGAAGTGGTGTTTTTTTGTGTCTCTTCTTGCCCGTGGCCTTAGGGTGCCCCTCCTGTCCCTTCTTTCAGAAACAGTCATTCTGTAATAATAGCTGAATAAAGTTAATGCTGTACAACTAACGTCTTGTTTCTTGATGGTCAGTTTGTATGGAATGCACCTGCAAGGGTACCTCCTTGTCTGAAAGTCGTGCTTTAAAAATAATTAATTAAGAGAGAGAGAGAAAGATGGCCCATAAAGAAAACCCTGAATGTCTCCTGTATGAAGGTGAAATTTTTCTTTTTTAAGAGACTGCTGTTTAACCTACATCATAGAAGTATCTCATGACCCTTCGGCTTATAGTTTTCAGTGTCATCTCATATATTGCTTTTTCTCAAAATTAATGCATCATGTACTTCTCTCTTGAAAGGTACTTTTTTGACATCTGGTTTTTAACTTTAATTAAGTCACAGTCCCTTGCCTGTTACACACTTTGAAAGTTAATGTTTGTTCCTTGCCTAAAACATAAATTCTTGATTGTCTTTAGAATAGTGAAAGTGCACGTTGGGCACCATGCAGGTCCTTGATGATGTAATTTTGATAAACTTGTAAAAAAACAGTTCATTATCTTTGGTGGCAAGATTTAGCAATAGTTACTACCCTTTGAAATGTGAATGTGTAGGATTTCTTTTATAAAGATTTGAAAATCTTCAGTACTTCTTAAACTTATTTTTATAGCAGTAAAGTCTGATTTTTTTTTTTCCATAAAAGACGTATCTTGTTAAGTAATTATAAGGTGATCTAACTTTGAATGTGCTTATAGGCCCATGGGACGTGCATGTGCACAGTGATTTGGCAAAGGACCTAGGTTAGTGCTTGTGATGATCACTTCAGATTTTCATAATACTAGTTTCTTTAAGAGTGGTTTCTTTGTTTGTTTATTTATTTATTTGTTTATTTTACTTGGTAGATGAAAATGAAGTTGAAAGGCCAGAAGAAGAAAATGCCAGGTTAGTGAAATTTTCTGATGATGCTTATACGGATCATGTGATACAATAGTTATGTCAGTTGTCAAAATTATTTCCTTATAATCATTGGCTTGATTATAACACTGACTTACAACATTTTGGAGGACATTGAATCCTTTAAAGATTATTCCAGTTTCAGCACTGCGTCTTATGCCAATTCTGTTTATTGGTAGTTTCCAGGGCAAACTTTATGAACTTAGGATTTGACTGATTTTACACTATTAAGTAACTTGTTACTCTTAAACGAATTCAGTAGTGAAGTATACAGTATAATCATTAAGCTACTGATAAATATTTTAACTTAATTGAAAATATTTTTAAGTAAATAACTCCCAGATTACTGCTTTTCCAATTTATTAACATTTTTGATGGTATAATGGCACTTTGGTTATAATTTCAATGCTATATATTTATGTATATTCAAATATAATTAGCTGATTTGTTGTAAGGTTGATTTCCTTTGTTAATTAGAAAGATGTAAGTATTCATTTATAGAACATATACAGAGAGTCAGAAAGTTACCCTGAATTTCGAAAAACAACCCATGCAAAAAAGTATATGGAGATGTTGACTTGACCCTGACCATGTGTGTTAGTGTCTGTGATGGAGGGAGAGGTAGTTAAAAGATTTTAAAGAATATTTGGGTTTAAAAAGTGGAAGAAATACCACTTCAAACCCAGTAGGCTGTAACCAAAAAGATAAAACAGGTGTTGGTGTGGATATGGAGAAAAAAAAATCTCTCATATACTGCTGGTTGGATTGTAAAATGGTGCAGCTGCTTTGAAAAACAGCCTGGCTGTTTTCTCAAATGGTGAAACATGGAGTTACCATATGAGCCCTCCACCTAGAGAAATGAAAACGTATATTCACAAAAAAATTTGTATGTGAATATTCATAGCAGCATTTTTCTTAATAGAAAATGTAAAAAACCTCGCAGCTGTATCAACTGATGAAAGGATAGATTAAGTGCGTTATAGCCATACAGTGGAATATTACTTGGCAGGGAAAATAAAATGAGGTACTGATAGGTATTACAACATGGATGAACCTTGCAAAGGTGCTAAGCAAAAGCCAATCCATAGAGACAGATTAGTGGTTGCTAAAAGAGTTGGGTGAGCGATTGCTAATGTATGCAAAGTTCAATTTTGTAGTGATGCATACATTCTGGCATTAGATAGTTGTGATGGTTGGACTGTGAACATATTAAAACTCAACTGTCCTGTTTGAATGGATAGATTTGTGTAATATGTGAATTGCATCTCAATAAAGCAGTTAAAACAAAGAAATAGATAGAGGGAAAAAGTGAGAAATGGAAGCAGAAATAGCTTAGGAGGGGCTGAAATTACCGTTCAGCTTCCTTACCCAAAAAATCTTCTGTAGTCTTTTCACTCATATATATTGGTATATGAAATGTTAATTCATTTTGAAATTTGTGTATTCAGTTCAGTTCCTAATTCTAATCTTGATCACAAAATGATTAATCAGAAAGTGATTAAAAATTTCTTTATACCCATTCCTTCAGTTGGCCAAGCAATTAATTACAGGGTATAGATTTACAATCAAATATACTTCTTTATATGATAATCTTTATCCCATTGATTTTTATCTTTATTGTTTACAATTTTAAAAGCTTACTTTCTTATGAATCATTCTTTAATTTTAATTTCCCAATACACAACTTGCTAAAATTTATTGGAGAGAGGCCTTTTACATTCCCTGAGTGTCATTGTCAACATGACTTTATATTCCTTTTCAAAACTTGATTTGGGGAGCAGATGAGTTGATTTCATCCCTGGGGGAGAAAACAACTTCCTTTACAATGTTGTTTTTCTAGAAAAAGCTTATAATTTTATCACGTTTCTAACCTTTTAATGGTAATAGAAAATTAAAACTTCTAAAAGAGTAGGCCTATTGAAGAAAGGAACTCTGCCAAACCTACTGCTATGTGGTTTGGTACATCATTGCATTGCTCTACCTAAGTTCCTGCTGTTAGAATTTGCCCCCATTTTCTGCTGACTGGCTCATTGTGGAGGCCACTGTTTTTCTTAACCATTGCATTGTAGTCTCTAATTGTGTTATGTCTATCCAAATTTTGGCTAAAGAAAGGATACTGTTTTGTGACATATAGAAAGCAAATGGGACTTGTTTCTGGCTACCTAGAAACTTATTTCAGCAGGAGATAAATTGTACTGAACTATTATAGCTGCATATTTGTTTTTTTGAAGCAAGCAGAATAATGAAAATTTAACAGTTATGTTCTGACTTTTTATCTTTCATTTTGCTTTATTGGGTGATTGTGTTATAAAATGCCACTGTAAAGATTAAATTGATTTACATAGAAACTACTTGACAGAAAGTGAAGTTTAGAAGAGATTAGTAGAAATCTAGTGAAAAGTGCTCTGAACTGTGTCAACATCTGGACATTTTTTTTTAAGAATGCTACTAAATAATTCAGAAAATTGAGCCAAATCAGCTACTTGCTTTGTACTTCAATTTTCTTATCTGTAAAATGAGGTGATGGTTAATTCCCACTGTTGAAATTATGATTACTAACAAATTTAAGAAACCAATTACACTGTGGTACCGTTTTGCTGATAAATGACCATATGCTTGAGTTTCATGGGAATGTGAATGTTTTATTGTTACGTATAAGTTTTATTATGAAAGGACAAGTTCAAGTGTTAACTGACCTTAAAAAAGTAATTAGTTTTAACATTCGTGAAAGTTAGCTCCTTATTAATATCAAATTGGAGAACAGTCTTGAATGAAGATACATTTTTTTAATCTTAAAATTTTATTTTTTATTCAACAAAGGACATATCTCTAATAAGATTGATATAACAGAGAACCAAGAAGAAGCGTGTTTATGTTAAGTGAATACTGAGAGTTAATGTGATGGTATTATACCACCAATCTTGAGTTCTTGAGCACCAAGGAAAAGAGGAAACTATATTACATAGGTCTGGGCAGTTACAATAGTAGTACCTGGTATACAATGGATGTTCAGTAAAAATTTAGGATAATGAAAATTGATTATGTTTGTTATATGTTTTTAAAATGTGTAAAAAGCTTGAGTTAGAGCCCACCATCAAATTGTAAATCATTAATAAATTTGAAGACATTTTCATTCTACTTAAAATGTTGAGTACTTGTTTTATGCAAGTTACAAGAAATAACAGGGAACAAGACAGTCAAATTTTACTATTACTGTCTTCAGTAGAGACAATAATTTTAGGAACCTTATCAGACATAGCTTAGAAATACTAATATAATCTATCTCTGCTTCTGAAAAGTAATGCCTGACATGTATACTTATTATTGTTTGTAGTGCTAATCCTCCATCTGGAATTGAAGATGATACTGCTGAAAATGGTGTACCAAAACCGGTAACATAAGGCTTTGAAATTCAGTTACTTTTCTGATTCAAATTTTTATCAATCACTTCACAGTTTACTTAGAAAGTAAGCTAGCATTTTACATCACCTTCAGCATTCTATGTTATCTGGCCGTTTCTTACATCTACTTCATCTGGTCCCATCGAAAACATTTATAGGAATTAGCAAGAAGGAGAAGAAATAGTAGAAAGACTTCAGAGGAAAAATAGCATGTGCAAAGGCTGGATGCTTATTGCTTTCAAGGAACTGAATGGTTATAAATATATGAGATATAGTGAGCCTGGTTTTCTGAGCAAATTTTGAGTCCCACAACCTTTGAATGTTACAATTTTTTAGCAGTGCTTTTTAATGTATGTGACAGTCCCTGACCCTGCCAAATTGATACTTTGTGAGGTGAACATATCATTGGTCCTATGAATATTTGTACATTTTAATCCTATGAAAGGAAGTTATTGTTATACAAATTTGAAGTTGTATACAAAAAAGTATCTTGCCTATATGATCTACTTATTTACTATGATGTGACTAAGCACAAAATAGCCTTTGAGAGCCAATGTAAAATCTTCATAAATGTAGAATTTGCATGTAGGGTCTCTTCTAGGTATGCATGAATACCAAGAATAATTGAGCTTCTACTTAACTGTGTGGTACTTTTTATGTTTTGGGTTTTTTTTTTTTTTATTTAATTTTTAGTTTATTTGGTACTTTTTGTTTGTGACACTGAATCTTAAAGTTGTTTTCCTCTTAGATTCTTTTTTGCCAAGAATTCCTCAAATACTTAATTTTTATAATTTTATCTTGGAGATATCTTAGTAAATTGCTTTAGATCCTTTTTGGAAGAGGGGCAGATATGATAGTTAAAAAAAAAAAAAACGAGGTGGTATTTACCAAAAGAAGATGAATCCAAAAAAAGATTTTCTTTCTTTATTTATAGTCTTAGCCTTTTTATCATGTAGAACATCAAAATTATGAGTTGAAATAGGTGGCAGCTGGTAACTTTTCCTTTTAAACTGTATCTCAAAATATACAGAGTGGGGCGGGCACAATGGGTCACACCTGTAATCCCAGCACTTTGTGAGGCCAAG
The DNA here is from genome assembly GCA_004027715.1 of Plecturocebus donacophilus. Lineage (NCBI taxonomy): Eukaryota > Metazoa > Chordata > Mammalia > Primates > Pitheciidae > Plecturocebus > Plecturocebus donacophilus. The sequence goes on along the minus strand of PVKP010000975.1, from coordinate 144,356 downwards.
GCTGGTGGATCACCTGAGGTCAGGAGTTCAAGACCAACCTGGCTAACATGGCGAAACCCTGTCTCTACTAAAAATACAGAAATTAGTTGGGTATGGTGGCATGCGCCTGTAGTCCCAGCTAGTCTGGAGGCTGAGGCAGGAGAATCACTTGAACCGGAGGTGGAGGTTGTTGTAAGACGAGATTGTGCCACTGCACTTAAGCCTGGGCAACAAAGTGACACTCCATCTCAAGAAAGAAGAAAGAAAAAAACAGGGTGGTTATTTTTTTAGTTATTGGTATTAGATGTTGAAATGGATTATTAAATGTATTTTCTAATTTGTTTATGTTCATGTAGAAAGTGACTGAGACTGAAGATGATAGTGATAGTGACAGTGATGATGATGAAGATGATGTTCATGTCACTATAGGAGACATTAAAACAGGAGCACCACAGTATGGGTAAGTTATATTTTAGTAAGTAGCAATTGTGTAGCTGCTGTATAGCAAAGGTAGTGTGCCTATATCAAACTCTCAGTGGTTGATTCCGTTGTTTTTACATTTTTCTATTTTAACATAAAAGAACTCTTGTTAAAGTTTCATCCTGAAGATACTTCTTTCCTAAAATAAAGTTAACTAATTAGGTAAAGGTACATGGAAGCAGCGGTTTTTGATCCTGAATTTAAAGTGTTTTTATAAAAGAATTGAGTGTTAGGCCAGGTGTGGTAGTTCATGCCTGTAATCTCAGTACTTTAGGAGGCTGAGGTGGGCGAATCACTTGAGGTCAGGAGTTCAAGACCAGCCTGACCAGCATGGTGAAACCCTGTCTCTACTAAAAATACAAAAATTAGCCCGCCATGGTGGTGGGCTAAAAATACATGGTGGCTAAAAAGCCCTAAATACATGGGCTAAAAATACAAAAATTAGCCCACCATGGTGGTGGGCTACTCTGGAGGCTGAGGCAGGAGAATAACTTTAACTTGGGAGGCAGAGGTTGCAGTGAGTCCAGCTGGTGCCACTGCATTCCAGCCTGGGTGACAAAGTGAGACTCTGTCTCAAGAAAAAAAAAAAAAAGAATTGTGTACTATAAAATCTTTGGTTAGAATTAGAAATCCTTAAATTGTAATTTGTATCTGTACTTATTATTACTTCACTTTATTACTTATCCAAACCTGAGTTTAGGTTTTAATTTTTTTGTTCAATAAAACAATGTCAAAAGTATTTCTATTCATTCTTAATAGTTTTTTCAGGTTTTTAATTCTCCTGTAGGCCTTTTAGACCAATGTTTGTCTCAAATTTTATATTCTGTAAACTGGACCAAGTGAAGGGACTGTCATTGACTCATTGAGCACATACAAAATCTTACAGAAAGATTGGAAGGGAAAGCCATTGAAGTACAAATTGTGATTCAGTTATGATAGGCGAATAAGAGTCGATGTTTTTTGTTTTTCAAATTGGCTGTATAATGTGATTATTATAGCTTATGCATTAGAAACATAAAATAACTTCATTAATTTCACTAATTCTGCATTATGCAAAAGGAACACTTATATAAAATTGTAATAATTGCATGTTCATTAAATATTGTAAATAAAATTATTTGTATTTATAAGTTGTAGAACAATTTGAAGCAAATGACAGTTTATTTTGGATTGTGAATGGGACCTTTTTTTGGTAGAAATTGCACTCAAATATTAAATGTACGTGGACTTTTATAGTACCTTACTGAGCTTTACTTCTTATAGCAGTTTTCAGTTTTATGCATTGTAATTATGTTTATACATATTTACCACCTTTAGACTCTTTAGATTCCTATAGAGTAAAAACTGTTATATTCAAAACCCTTCAGAAAAACAAGAAACCATGATTTATGAATTTTTCTCTTCCTCACATTGCCTTAAATATAGTAAGTGTTCAGTAAATGGTTATTAACTAAATAAATTGAATGTTATTTAATTACAGTTGTTTCTGAAGGTTTTTTCCCCTTAGACATTTGATTATGAAAATTTCCAAATGCTGACAAATGCTGAAGGAATTGACCTGTGAATGCTCATTTACCCATCACCAGATTAAAAATCTGCATTCTGCTTTATTTACTTGAACTCATATTCCTCTATCCATGCCTTTACCCATTTATCAGTTGACTTATTTTTTATTCATTTTATGCATTTCAAGAGTAAAATACAGGCGTTTGTGAAGAGTGTAAATTTGTTTTACCTCTGTATTTCAAGGTATATCGCTTGAAAACAAAGTCAGTGAGAAGATGAAATTTGATAAACATTTACTATGCACAGCATTTTCAGAAGCAAATTTAAAGAACAAACTGTTCAAGGAACAGTACTGGATTGATTTGTTGTAAATTGTTAGGAAATACAAAATACCCTTTTTTATTTTAGGTAACATGCCTTTGTTACAAGTTCATTTTGTATGAAAGTAAGGTAGGAAGAAAAGCTAGTCTTAAAGTAGGAATAATTATCTTGGAAAGTAGTTTGTTACCTATCTCTGAGATTCATCTATTTATGTACTCAGTAAATATTTTTTTTTTTGAAGTGGAGTTTTGTTCTTGTTGCCTAGGCTGAAGTGCAATGTCATGATCTTGGCTCACTGCAACCTCTCCCCCACCAGGTTCAAATGATTTTCCTGCCTCAACCTCCCAAGTAGCTAGGATTACAGGTGCCTGACACCACACCTGGCTAATTATTTTTATTTTTATTTTTAGTAGAGATGGGGTTTAACTATGTTGGCCAGGCTGGTCGCAAGCTCCTGATATCAGGTGATCCACCCACCTCAGCCTCCCAAAGTGCTGGGAATACATGTGTGAGCCACTGTACCCAACCATAAATACTTTTTAAAGACATAATTTATCTGACATTGTGTTAAGTAGCAAAGATAATATGCCTTTATCAAACTATCTGTGATCAATTTCATTATTTTATTTTTTTTTTTTACATTTACCGTGCTACAAAAGAACTCTTGGTAAAATCACCATGAAATTTCCTGGAGTTAACTAGTTAGATAAAGTTACATGAAAACAGCAACTTTTTATTTGTAAATGTATTAACTAATGATGAAAATACAAGAGGTTATAACATAGTTCTTCTAGAAGTAGTGAGGAAGACAGACATGTGAGTAAATATTTTCAGTGCAAAATAAGTGCTAGAGTAGAAACATGTACAAAGTGATTTGAAAGATTTGAGAAGAGAGTTGCTAAAAGCCTGCAAGTGTTGAAGGGAAGATCCTGGAGGTAACATTTGAACTTGTTTGAATAATGTTTGTGATGGGAGACAGTGGGTTTTAGACGGAGGACACTGCTTAACAATAAATGTAGCAGACGCAAGGCTTAGATGGCTGGAGGATAAGGTAGATGAAAAGAGATGGTTGAAATCACTTATGGAAGGAGTTAGGATGCTTTTGCTATGTCTTTGTAGAACCTTACAAGCTTGTCCAACCTGCCTTGTTTTGTTGTTTTTCTGTTTTGCTTTGTTTTAGGCTTTTAGCACCCCAAAGCCATGGTTTTTAGTTTCTGTCTCCTGTGACAAGTGGGAAAAAAAGAAGGGTGATGAAGGGGCTTTACTGGCCTAATCAGAAACAGAAACTAAGGACCCAAGACTGTATTCTCTACCTTGGACACCCCGGTTAGATCTTTAAACAGGTCATATTATTTGGAAAGATAACTCTAGCAGCAGTAGTTGAGATGGGTTAGATGGAGAAACAATGTCTGATAGATGTGAAGTAGTTGTCCAGGTGAGATGATAATCTAGCCTAAGATAAGTAGAGACATGAATGGGAAAATGGTATATTTGAATAATTGAGAAATACAGATACAGTCAGGCATGTGGCACACACCTGTAGTTCCTTGGACTTGGGAGGCTGAGGTAGGAGGATTGCTTGAGCCTAGGAGTTTAAGGCCAGCCTAGGCAATATAGTGAGATCCTGTCTCGAAGAATAAAAAGAAAGAAATGCAAATAACATGGTAACTGGTTGGTTGTGGATGGAGAAGGAGCTAAAGGGCCCAATGACTTAAAGATTTCTAGAGCAGTTAATTGTGTACAGGTGGGCACTGCTCCACCTACCTCCCACAAAATAGATTCATTTGGCATTTTTATTTTGAAGTTCCTATAGGGAATCCAAGGGTAGGATCTAGCATTTAGAATGGTCTGAGACTTCATGGGGATCTATTGGACATTATGTCAAATTTGCTTATGTGCAGTTTTTCATACCACTAAGCTTTTTTACACAGAATGAATACAAAGGCTTGTGGCTTAAAAAAGAAATCATGTTTTAAAAGGCAGCATGGGGAATAGTAGCTGGTTGGAAAGCAAAGAAGCTCATTTATTGAACACTTATAGCTAAGCCTTTTATAAAAATACTATTTTATTCTGTAGCAGTCCTGCAAGAACAATTTGGAGATAATCCTTGATTTTTGTACATTTGACTTTCAAATTAGTACATCATATGTAGATACTTCTCAGTCACTTTTGCTGAATTTGGATTTTTAAAATGTGAACATCATGAAGGCAGGAGCCGTATTTGTCCAGCTCCTCATACTTTTTCCTTAGCCCAGAACCTGACGTGGTTTTGGTGCTCAGTAAGCATTACGTGAATTACTCAGTCTATAAAATGATTAAACATTTCAAGTTGGTGATGATAGTACTGCTTGACAGTAATGTTTGGTCCCCTTTATAATTTTTGCATTTCTAGCTGTGGAGATACAGTTATTCGATACAATTACTTGAACATTTTATTGCATTTACATTTTTCTTTTTAAGTAGAAAAGAAAAATGACAGTGCAAACATAATTAAACCTAAGTCTTATGTATTTAGAACATTCGAGACAAAAGATGGAAGTAATCATTATTAGACCAAAAGCAATGAATCCGAAGTCCAGTTGGCTGAAATTCTGAGAGAAAAGAACCAAATATATAACATGAATATAATGTGAGAAATTTATCCTTGAAAACATCTATGACTTGAGGTCTTACTGATATCTTTTTGTTAGTGGGAATTGGTCCTTTGCCCATTTCGATTTTCTCCTTTCTAACTTCCCCAATAACAGAAAAGTCTATTTTAATTAGGATATTTGATGCTACTACTCATATATAAGTCCATTATATAAAAATGTAAAGAACTATCTGTAACACCATATTACAGAAAATTACACAAGGCTTATCTATACAAGTGTAAATGCAATGAAATATTCAAATAATTGTATACAAATCTAAGTGTCTTGGCCAAGATTACACAGCTAACGATTGACAAAACATTTGAATGTGAATTGGTCCAACTTCAAATTTTTTTTTTCTTTATCACTGTGTATTACATCTGAAAAGGTGCAGATGAATTTTTTTTTCAAATGTATGCATTCATGTAACTACAACCCAAATCAAGATAGGAAACATAACTAGAATCCTAGAAGTTTCCCTCATTTTTCCTCTTGATCGTTAACCACCCCACCAGCAGCAAACACTGTTCTGCTTTCATGCTAGACTTATTTTAGAATTTCATGTCAGTAAATTCCTATTATGGACTAAGCACTCCATGAATAGTTGAAAAAGGATTTATTAACAATATCAAATGCAGGAAGAACTGAAAGGCCACTGGATTTGGCAACAAGTTGGAGGAATTTACTTAATGCTTAGGATTGCTGTATGTTTTATAACTGGGAGGCAAGGAATTGAATGAAGACAATGGGTATAAATTATTTTTCCCTTCTTAGCCTTATTTCTTGTGAAGTTTGTTACAGTGGAATGTTGAGTTAATGGCAAAGAGAGTTTTGAAATAGAAACAAGTCAGACTTTTAAAAAATGTTTTTGTCTTTTATTCAGCAAGTGACAGACTTTTAAATATTAGTTTAAATGTTTTTTTTTAAATGTGTTGGCTGGCTGCTATGGCATACTCTTGTAATCTCAGCATTTTGGGGGGCCAAGGTGGGAGAATTGCTTGAGCCCAGGGATTCGAGATCAGCCTGGACAACATGGCATGAGATCTCATCTTTACACAATTTAAAAAATAAAAATAGAAATGAAATGTGTGTCACTCTATCCATTTACTATGTGAGTGTATAATTTATTTGTACAAATGGAATATATTACTGTTTAAGCTTTTTAGAATAATTTTTGTGTTTTGTTTTTGTTTTTAGGAGTTATGGTACAGCACCTGTAAATCTTAACATTAAGACAGGAGGAAGAGTTTATGGAACCACAGGTAAAATTTGTATTTTCTGTTGCATCAATAGGGAAATAAGGCACATTTCTTAAATAGGTCATAATCACTTTTCAGTTTTTTTGGGGTGGGGGGGGGATAGAGTCTGGCTCTGTCACCCAGGCTGGAGTCCATGGCGCAATCTTAACTCACTGCAACCTCCTCCTGGGCTCAAACCATCCTTCCACTTCACCGTGCCAAGTAGCTGGGACTATGGGCATGCACCACCATGCCCGGCCAATTTTTGCATTTTTATGTAGAGACAGGGTCTCACCATATTGTTCTGGCTGGTCTTGAACTTATGAGCTTAAGGGATCTGCCCGCCTCGGCCTCCCAAAGTGTTGGGATTCCAAGTATGATCCACGGCGCCTGGCCAAGGTGGTAATAGCTCTCTCTTTTTTTTTTGAGATAGAGTCTCACTATGTCACCCAGGCTTGAGCGCAGTGGTGCAAACTCGGCTCACTGCAGCCTCTGCCTCCTGGATGCAAGCAATTCTTCCTTCCTGAGCCTCCCGAGTAGCTGGAATTACAGGCACCCACCACCATGCCTGGCTAATTTTTATATTTTTAGTAGAGATGGGATTTTGTCATGTTGGCCAGGCTAATCTCGAACTCCTGAGATAAAAGCTCTTTTTAAAGAGTAATTTTTGACCGTACATCACAGAGGTTGGCAAACTTTTTCTGTAGAGTCCAGTAGCTGGCTGGGTATGGTGACTCACGCTTGTAATTCCAGCACTTTGGGAGGCTGAGGTGGGTGGATCACCTGAGGTCAGGAGTTCAAGACCAGCCTGGCCAACACGGTGAAACCTCGTCTCTACTAAAAATACAAAAAGTAGTAGGGCATGGTGGCAGGCGCCTGTAATCCCAGCTACTTGGGAGGCTGAGGCAGGAGGATTGCTTGATTCCGGGAGGCAGAGGTTGCAGTAAGCTGAGATTGTGCCATTGCACTCCAGCCTGGCAGACTAGAGTGAGACTGAGTCTTTAAAAAAAAAAAAAAAAAAAGCACAGTAGCACATAATTTAGGCTCTGCTTTGTTTGGAACCCTTGCTGTGTTTTTTGCCAGGAATAATAAAAAGGTGTTTATATTTTCTGTTTGTCAGTGGTATCTTCTAGCTTTTTGGAAGTGTAGCTTCTTCATTTTGTAATTTTATAAAACAGGAACAAAAGTCAAAGGAGTAGACCTTGATGCACCTGGAAGCATTAATGGAGTTCCACTTTTAGAGGTAGATTTGGATTCTTTTGAAGATAAACCATGGCGTAAACCAGGTAAGATTATTGTGGATTATATGAATTTCAGTATCTTTAGCTTGAAGTCAGCAGAAAATACTTTTGAACATCAATTTAGAATTTTATTTTTTCATTATAATTTTAATTGTCTTAAGCAAATGATGAATAAGAATGACTTGGATTACTAACTCTTACTGATGGCCTTGTATTACTTAAAATGTAGACTTGCATATTGTTTATTATAGTGGTGTTTGTAAAGGAAATAATTTGATCAAAAATTTTATAGTCTTTTTGCCACCACAAATGATGGAGTGATAACTAATAGAACTCTAAATTTGTATTTTTATAGTCTATTTTTGATGCATAAAAATAGAACTGAAATATTTGTACACTAAAGGTCTGTTTTATCTTTAGGTGCTGATCTTTCTGATTATTTTAATTATGGGTTTAATGAAGATACTTGGAAAGCTTACTGTGAAAAACAAAAGAGGATACGAATGGGACTTGAAGTTATACCAGTAACCTCTACTACAAATAAAATTACGGTAATTAATAAACATTCCGGAATACCCTTGGCTTGTCTACCGTCCCACTTTTACTCCCCAGATAAATCTCTTCCCTATAAAGATGGTTAAATGCTATATGATAGTTTAAAAATTCCATTTTGTTTACCATGTTTGTTTTTCCCTTCCCTCCCTTTTAGAGTTTTATATTAATAATTATCTGATGTTCTTACTTTCAAATCACAGACTAGCCACAGCTAGTTTGTCTTTATATGGCCTATTAATTAAATATTATGTGGTATCTTAATGGGGAATATGTTATTTAACTTAGGCCGAAGACTGTACTATGGAAGTTACACCAGGTGCAGAGATCCAAGATGGCAGATTCAATCTTTTTAAGGTGAATTTTAGTAAATTATCCTTGGTTGCTCTCATTTTTTTGTTCTTGAGTCTGCTCCCATACCACTACTCAAGGGACAAAATTAAAGTGGAAATAGCTACCTTTTTTCCAAACCTTCAGCTTCCTGGTGACTTACAAATTTGCTGATTGTTGTTTTATCTCCACTTTTGCAAGCATGTGAATTTATAGCCTATTATACTAACAAATGCCAAGTAAAACTGTTCTTTGCTATATGTTATGATTTCGAATCATAAAACATGTTTGTAGGATAGAAAAGTTATTGGCAACAGTTTAAGTTCTTATTGTAGATAATACTTTAATCTTTATCAATAGAATTGGAGACCTTTTTATTTTCTTTAAAAAAATGGTAAGGAAGGTGGCATGCTGTTTAGCTGTATAACACTGGTATCACTGATATCATAGGTGTAATGCCTTTATAGTTCAGGATAATCTTCACAAATCTTAGGCATTCTCTGAGAGTCTTTAAGAACTCAACTGAATGGGATAAAGCCATTGATTTTAAAAGTTGGTATTTAAAAGGAGTAGGTTTATGTGAGAGACTTTGAGGTTGATACTACAAATTCAACCTCATGAAGTATATGAAGTCTGATTTTGTATATGAAGTCTGATTTCTGGCTTCTCCATTCCATGGTATGCTCACAGACCCAGTCAAAAGAATACTACTATATTGTCATTGTTCTTTTATGGAAACCTGATTTTGTACTCTTTTTTCTTTACCTTAGTAGTTGATTCTTGTATTGAATGACACTGGGATGAAGATTGGGAGTGGCTTTTAGATTGGGTTGTGTACTCAGGGAACTTTTGTGGGCTGGAAAGAGACCTCTGCTTCCCATTTGGGTTTGCAGCCCTGTCCACCAGAATACTGCCTTATGCAGTGTGTGTGCTATGACTACAGATACAACCACTCTACTGTACACAGTTCTGTGTAGATAATTTTAATTTGCGTCCTACTTTGCGTAAGTATTTGGTTCTTCTTTCGCAAATATTTTGAAAATGTGTGATGATGTCTGTTGTATTTTAAAGGGTCATCAGGTTCTTTTGGGTTATATTGTCCATATAGGCATTGAATATATGAATCTTGATTACAGGGGGTAGAAAAGTTGTCTTAGTGAACTAGTTCATTAGCAGCAGTGCTTTTTATTTTCTTCTAACAGAAATGCGAACTGCCATCATAAGCTGTTAGCTTCTATATATTTTTTGTAGTAGACTTTTAAAAAGAAAATAAAAAGAAACTCCTAGGGCTTAGTCTTATTGGAGGTAGCTATTGTGAATATGTATTTTATATACATACTGTGTACTGAAGAATTTATTTTGAAGTTTCTTTGGTTATGTGAGAGGAACTCATAGAATGTTCCATTCTGATTGGCTTCTGAATAAAGGATTTGAATTTGGTGGGTTCAGTCTTCATGGTTTTCTTGCCTTGATAATGTATTTAAATGCTAATATGTTTGGTAGAAATACTGATTTGGGAATAGGGTGGGTATTAATAATATGTGTGACAAACATTTTTTCTTTATGTATATTGTAGTCTGTAGGAAATGGTGGAATAGAGCCATGATGAGCAGGACACTGATTTCAAACAGCCTGCAAACATTTGTGTAGCCAGTAGGAAGCTGCTTGAAAGTTCCTGAGCAGTAGAATAAAGTGCAGATCTTGTTATTAGAAAAGAAAGTGGCAACAGGGTGGACTGTAGAATAAAAGGGGTATGAAACAGATAGGGAGCTGTTGCCATACTGTAGGAATGAAAATGAAGTAGGGCCTGAACTCATTCATGAGGGTGAATGGGCAGAGGAATGGATTTAAGAATTAAATTTTATTTTAATATCTACTGCAAATAGAATCTTTTCATCCTTAAGTGTGAGACAACCCATCAGCCTCTTTAAGATAACTTTACTTTTCACTAAAAAATTTTCAAACACAGTAACAAGTAGAATAGTACACATGAACCCTTAGGTGCTTATTATACAGCTACAACACTTAACAGTGTTTTAACATTCTTGAGGCCTTTTATATACTTCAATATGGATAAAGTTTTTTTAAAAAGCAAAATAAGACATTTGATAGGTATAAATATAAAGCCACTCCACTGGGTGCAAAAACAATTGTGTAGTGAAGAGTGAGGGGCAAGAGAGAAGTGACTGGTGGGAATAGGTAACATGTATGTAACAAAAAATTGACTAAAATGTTTTCTTAAAATATTTTTTATTCATTTGTGCACACATGCATAGATCTTTCCCCATCTATGAGCTTTGTCACCAGTGTTCTGAAATTTTACAGTTGTGTGTCTTGGTCTGTTTTCATCCATTGTACCAAGCACTCAGTTGCACCTTCTTGATTTGGAAGCACTCATTCTTCACTTGTGGGACACTTTCTTTTACTTTTTTCTCTGCTTTCTTTTCTCTTCTAGATAAATATTGGATATCTTTGAATGGTCTTCTAATTTTTTTTTCTCTTTATTTGTTATCTCTTCCATTATCTGGGAGATAGATTTTTTTCATTCTTATAATATTTCTACCTTGTTTTAATTTCTGCTGTTAATTTCCAAGAAAATTTTTATTATTTACTTGTAGCATCTTATTATTTATGCCTATAGTAATACAATATCTTTTCCCCCTCTTTCAACAGATATCAATGATAAGCTGTTTGTTTCTTTTAGATTTTCTTTTCGTGCCTAGTCTGTTTTCACTTTGATTATTTAAGTTGGTTATTTTTAGCTTCTCACTTTGACTTTTCTGAAATGTTTGTTGATTGTTGGCCTTACACTCATGTAAGGGTGGGCTGCTAAAATTGATTGGAAGCTCTGTGCATCTGAATAGAACTTGCTGACTGTAGGCTTCACTGGAGGACTGTTTTTTGTTTTTGTTTTTTTCCACATTCTCTGATGTCAGTATCTTTAGGTGTTTTTTGTGGTAATCTGATTTTTTCAGATAAAATATTCCAGTATTCTGTCTCAAGGGTATATACTTGGCTGATTAAGATGTTCTGGTAGCTGGAGCTTTCAGTTCCTGAATTTTTGGGGTGCCTGCCATGATAATGTCTTTGCTTTCTCACTGCTGACTTAAGATTTGGATTTTTTTTTTTTTTTTGGTCTGCTCAGTTGCTATTTGTAATCTAATTTCAAAGTTCTAAATTTTGTTGCTTTCTTAATTTTTTTCTTGTGGGTTGAAACAAAATTATGACAATTCATTTATGGTTATCTCTTTTTCCATTTTTGACCTTAACATGTAGTAATGTTTTCCTAAGTTGTTAAATTGTTTTAATAAATATAATTTAAAATTGTTTCATAGTTATTTAGATATACCATAGTCTACTTAATAGAGTTTTTTTTTTTGAGCCCCGCCTCCTGGGTTCAAGTGATTCTCTTGCCTCAGCCTCCCGTGTAGCTGGGACTACAGGCACCCACCACCATACCCAGCTAATTTTTTATTTTTAGTAGAGATGTGTTTCACCATGTTGGCCAGGCTGGTCTCAAACTCCTGACCTCAGGGGATCTGCCCGCCTCAGCCTCCCAAAGTGCTGGGATTACAGGCGTGAGTCAACATGCCTGGCCATTTTTTTTTTTTTTTAAGATATTGTTTGTAATGTTAAATTTTTATAATTAAGGTATGATAGGCAGCCAAAGGAAATTTCAAAAATAATTTTAAAACTTTTAGTACAGTGGTAGCATAATTTGGGTATTTAGCTTCTCAAGTTTATAGACTTAAGTTTTGTTTGGATTTGTCAGATCTGACATAAATTTGATTTTAGAAAATTAGTCATAATGTCTTTGGTCATTTCTTAAGATATTAGGTTCTGTGAAATAATCTCATTATGTTCTGGTTAGACAAATTTTGAGTCTGTAATCTTGAGTGTCTGAAGGCAAACAAATGGATAATAATGCAAGTTGACTAGAAAGATTGCTAGAATAGTGAAGATTTTCAGGATTGTTTAATATAATGAGTATATTATGAAGAAATTAAGGGAAAACAGATAGGAAACACGAGCAATTTTTGTGTGTATAAAAATCTGCCCCATTTTCCTAATATCATCTCTGACCTTTCCCCTATTATAAATACTCTTTCCATCAGACTCACCGCCTCTCTTTCTTTTACTGTCTTTCCCACATCTCTTCCCCAATCCTTTCCCCTTCCTCCTCCCCAGTTTTTGATTGAGCATTGAGTGTGCCAGGAAGCATATTAGGCTTTGGTGGGGAGGTCAACATAATAGACATGGAGGCGATAGTCCAGAAGTTTGTTGTGCTTAATGGGAAAATTTAGGTATTAATTAAATAACCATGCCAAAGATGATGTAGTTATAAACTACATGTTCTATGGAGTTTGAAGAAGTGACATTTAAGTTGATTCCCAAAGTCAGTCAAATAACAAATATTTATTGAGTATTTATTGCATGCCAGGTACTGTTTTAGGATGGGACATAATGTACTGGAATTGTGTGTGTGTGTGTTTTGATTTTTTATTCATGTATCACAGCATCACAGAGTGAAAAGCACCTCAACATATTTTATTAGAATAATGAGCACACTGAGTAGGACTTCATTGGTGTAACTGTATACTGTGTTTTCTGATTTCTGTTTTTTTTCTTTTTTTTTTTTTTGGAGACAAGAGTTTTGCTCCTGTTGCCCAGGCTGGAGTACAGTAGGATGATTTTGGCTCACTGCAACCTCCGCCTCCTGGGTTCAAGTGATTCTCCTGCCTCAGCCTTCCAAGTAGCTGGAATTTTAGATGCACACCACCATGCCTGCCTGTTTTTTGTATTTTTAGTAGAGACGGGGGTTTTGCCATTTTGGCCAGGCTGGTCTTGAGCTCCTGACCTCAGATGATCCACCTGCCTCAACCTCCCAAAGTGCTGGGATTACAGGTGTGAGCCACGGCACCTGGACATAACCGTATTTTAGACGTTAACTTTAAGTAGGCCTTTTAAAGGATTTACCTATACAAAATAATCAAGGATATAACAGAACTTCAAAGGAAATAAAACATTAGCCTCTTAAAATTACATGGTAAGAAAAAGCTTCAAAAACGAATGTTTCCATGTTGAGATGAAATGAACTACAATTAGAATCTTATGCTTTCTTTTACAATCTTAAATGGATATTGCTCATAAAATTTTAAAAATCATGCTTTTATAAATATTAAAGCCTGTCATAAGATTAATGGCAATTAATAGCTTCTTTCTCAGTCTCTTTATACAAATAACTAGTGAACCATTTATTTTCTCTCTGTTGTGCAAAGCCAAATGGTCAGTGCAGTTGATTTCAGATTGAGCTTTTTTTCTTAACAAAATTACTGAAGCATACACAATCTTAATATTTTTAGAGAATTTTGGGAGTATGAAAGGGAAATTTTGAGTTTTGAAGTCTTTACCACTAGAGAGTTCTAAGTCATTAAAAGGTATTTTTTTTTAACCGGTGAAAAAATGTTTATGTGCAGAAAAAGATATTTTTGTTGTAGAGGCAAGTAATTGTGCTTCATACTGGAATCCTTTTGAATTTGTTGTTTTCCCTGTGAAGAGAAACCAGGAAGAAGAAAATCTTATGACAATAATATATCATCCCAAGTGCTTTCAAACGATTTCTTTTTGTGTGGGAACTTCTAAGCAATCACACTATTGCCATGATAAAATTCTTTTGGGTGGTTGAGTATGTTTCTTTCATTCCTCTTCTAGTATACTCAGTAAAGTTAGCTAGAGAAATCAGTGATCACCAGAGAGTGAGCTGTGTGACTAGAGCTTCTGAATCCAGGTGGTCCAAACAGTTTGTTCTTATCCCCTTTCAGGGGAAGGGTACTCATGAATGCAGTGGTATGCATCTTCTCTGAAGGCAGTTGTGTCTATGCTGTTTTCTTCTCATGGCCAAATTAGGTACTCTCTATCTGTTCATAAGAAGATTCATAATAAAAATAAAAAATGCAAAAAGGAATTGATGAAATCTCGTTTCTCTGCCACACAAAAGTGAAGTGATAGCTCTCAGTGTAAACCAAACAGTCTGTAAATAGTCTGGAATATCTGTGCGACTCTCTTTACAAATAACAAACCTCAGGGAACTGCCAGCTGTGTTTTCCACGAAAGTTACTGATCACAGATTGAAATTTGGCATATGTTGTAAAGGTAAAGTTGACATATCAGGTGTTGACATGTGTTAGATAATTTCTACAGTTCTTTGTTTTTCTTGAGCAGCTCAGTAGATCGTGGTGCCATTTATTTATATGAGGAAGACATGGAGAGGATCAGATTAGGGAAAATTGGTAGTTTTGTTTTGGCCATGGTAACTTTGAGATGTCTGTTAGATGTGAAAGAAGTTATATTGAAATTACTGGTGGCCAAGGGAGCACTTGGGACAACAGTGTCAACTCTGAATATTCCTGACATCCCTAGGCAGAACAATGCGTTTCTTTCTGTGTTATTATAACATCTTTTATCCCTTAGATTTTTTTTCGTAATATTTATTATATTGCTCTGATTGTTGGTGTGTTTTTTTTCCTAAGGTCCAGGATCCTGTTGTGTTTCTCTATCAGCTTCTGGTACATAATAGATACTCAATAAATGATGAATGAATTATGTTTACATTCTCTCACCAGATCCTTTCTGTTTTACCCGTCAAGTCCATTTCTTTCTGTTCCCATTGCCTTAGTGCTGATTCTCATCATCTCATTAGAATCAGGGCATTTTAAATTGATTTTTTTTTAAGCAGCAGAACTCATTTTCTAATAAACTAAATGTAAAATGCTCATTATATGAGGGTATCAATTAGGAATTGGGTTGGGCACTATTAATAAGATATCTATCTGACTATAATCGCTTAAGTGTAAAAGAGTTTCTTTTTCTCACCTAATGATTAGTTGGGAGGTAGATGATTTTGGAATTGAATGGGTGGTTCAAGTATATCAGTCAGAATGTCTTGAGACATGGGTTCTTTGCCTCCTGGGAAAAGAGAGTGATGCTGAATTTAAACAGAGCAGGGAATTTAAATAGGATATAAAATATGGTGTGATATTATTTAAGTGTAAGGAAACTTAAACTTTGTTTAAATTGAATAGATTGATGATAATTTTAAGTAAAAGGTGAGTATAAAGGTAAAAGAGCATAATGAAGTGATTTCAACAGTCTAGAGGAATGTGACTGGGCCACACGCCAAGGATCTAGTAAGAGCAGAGGCTGAGGTGGGCAGATCACTTGAGGACTAAAGTTTGAGACCAGCCTGGCCAACACAGCAAAATCCTGTCTCTACTAAAAATACAAAAATTAGCCAGGCGTGGTGGTGCGTACCTGTAATCCCAGCTACCCGGGAGGCTGAGGCAAGAGAATCACTTGAACCCAGGAGGTGGAGACTGCAGTGAGCTGAGATTGCCCCACTGTACTTCAGCCTGGGTGACAAGAGTGAGACCCTGTCTCCAAAAAAAAAAAAAAAAAGAGAAAAGTGGGAGAAGAAGTATTATGACAGATGATTGACTTCAAGCTTTTAAGCCTACTGAACTGGCAGGATGGCAGTATTGTTAATGGTGATGGGAAAATGGGAGAAATCGTATGGATGTATAGTAGCAGATTATTGACATTTGTATTACAGGAAATCACAATCTGAATAGAAAATGGTCAGAATGGCTAAAATGGTGACCTGTTGTTTTCTTAGAATAAGGGTGGTAAACACAGAACTGGAAAATTCTTCAAGGCCTTTCTTGAAGAGTATGACTTCATGTTGAAACATGAAGTCATAACCAATTATCTGGGACTTAATTTGTGGTGATCTGGGGGAGTTTATGAAGGTGCTAAAGAATTACAGTTTATTTGTCTTTTAAGTGTTATTAATGTGAACTTTTTGATAGTTGGAACATTTTATTCTGATTTTCTCTTTGGTGCCTTTCACCTAATACTATTCTAAAATAGGCTAATTTTAATAAATATTTAGCAATGAAACATTCTTTGTGTTTAACTTCAAATTAAATGTTATAAACTTACTTTAACATCTGAAGTCCATTACGTTTGAGTATTCTGTTAAATTAAACAAGCTAATAACCTTTTTTTTAAAGGTACAGCAGGGAAGAACTGGAAATTCAGAGAAGGAAACAGCCCTTCCCTCTACAAAAGCTGAGTTTACTTCTCCTCCTTCTTTGTTCAAGACTGGGCTCCCACCAAGCAGGTTAGTTACATAGTTGAAACTCAATTATTATAAGACACTGGTATCTTTAAATTGTATTTGTGCTATATTAAGTATAAAATAATATTAAGTATAAAAGCTCTGAATGTTCTACCAAAAAACTGGACCATTCTACCTTGTTTTAGTACAAAATTAATTCTTCATGAGAAACTTCTTGATGTTCTTCTATCTAAAAAGCCTAGGTAAGCAAGAAATGAAGTGTGATGTATAGTTATGTGTATGTATAAAGAGACAATCTTACATTCAAGAGAGGTGATAACAATAGTATTGGCTGTTTCCTGTGCTTATTATTCTTACACAAAGAATTATTGGACTCTAAGTCTAGATCTATTGGCCTAAAGGTGTTTTGCTGATTTTAGTGAAAGAGGCTATTGAAATTTTGACTTGGAAAATCTTTAAAATTGGAACCATTTTTTGTTGTTGTTGTTTGGTTTGATGTGATAATACCTAATATATTCCAGAAGATATCAGATGTAAGACGCAAATATGCTAGAAAATGTCCTTTTTACTTAAATGTGACAAATGGTTACCCTATTATGTCATTACCAGGAAACTGCTAAAGGATAGTAGGCTCTCACTAGCGAAATTTGAGGTCAGTAGTTTAATCTTGGACTAGATAAGATGACTTAAGTCTGGGCCTGAAACAAATTAATAACTCACCTATTGCTAGTCCTCGGTCAGATCACTTATCTTTTGGGTTACTTGTTTAAATTTGTTTTATGTAACTTTCTGTTTTTGTTATTCTGCAGTTTTGTATTGTTAGAAGGATATTTCAGAATAATCTAATACAGGAAGATACCTTATAGTAGCGTCTAGTCTAGCTCTAAGATAAAGATTTTTGAAGCTTTCAGCCAAAATTAAATGTCATAAAGTGATCCAGTATTTTTGTGAATAGTCATAGATAAAATGAAATGTTATTATTTGAACTAAATATAATCTCATAAAATGTTTAAAGAATGATAGCTAATCTTTTAATATATAGTAATATATTGTATTTTAATAGGTAGTATTCTTTTGGCATGTACATTTTTTAAGAGGTTAACTTTCATTCATTCAGTTTATGGTATTCTGCAATATAGAGTGATGGTAACAGCTTGGACTCTGGAGTCAGATTTCTGGAGTTTAAATGCTGGCTCTGCAGCTTAATAGCTGTGCTGTCATTGGGCAAATTCCCTAATCTTGTTATGCCTTGATTTCTTCGTCTGTAAAATGTAGTAATAGTACTTCGCTCACAGTGTAGTTATATATGTTCAGTGGACTCATTTATGTAAAGTGTTTTAGAACAGTGCCTGGTACCTAGAAAATACTCTAGATGTTTGCTTTTATATTTAAACTATTTAAAAGTCAATAGTTTTTCTTTACTTTACCTTTTATTTTTTGTTGTTGATTGGCTTTTCAGAATTTGGGCCAGATTATATAGTGTTGTGAGTGCCACTATAAAGGCTTTGGCTTTTCCTATAAATTAATTAAATGGGGACTCACTGGCAGATTTTGAGCAGAGCAATGAAATAATCTGATTTAGGTTTTTAAAGTTTCAAGTTAGTCGCTTTTCTAAAAACAGACTACGGAATTACTTAGGGTGAGTGAAAACAGGGAGGACAATTTGGAGGTTGCAGCAATTATCTAGGAAGAGGTAATGGTGACTTGGACCAACATGATAGTGGTAGAGATTCTGAGAAGTAGTCAGATACCAGATATATTTCAGAAGGTAAGCCAATAAGCTATCTTGATGGATTTGGATATAGATTGTAGAGGAAGAAGCAGACAGCAATGAATCCAAGGTTTTTTTTTCTAATCAACTGAACCAGAATGATGGATTTGTCATTTACAGAGATGGAAAAGAGCATAAGGAGGAGTGGTTATTGGAGGAAGAAGAGTTCAGTGTAGAACATAACAAAAATGAGATGCCTATTGAACATGCAAGTGGGAAATTTGAGTAGGAAGTTGGCTATATGGATCTGGAATTGAGGGGAAAAGCATGGGCTGGAGATAATGAATTTGGTATAATCAGTGTTTAAATATTATTTAAATGAAATTATAAAATGGAATTAGTCCATAAAAGAGGTAAGTATTGATAGAGAAGTGGTAAGAGACAGCCTTGGAGCACTCCCTTGTATGTCAGCAAAATAAGGATGAAGTAGTAAGAGCAGACCAATAAGGTAAAATGATGAATGAAATAGGAAGAAAACCCACTGTATGTCTTGAAAACGATGTGTTTCAAGAAGGAGAAATGTCAACTATCAAATATTAAATCCAGTTGATTGGTCAAGAAGATGAAGACTAAAAATGATGATTGGATTTTATTAATGCTTATTGGTGATCCTGACCAGGATCATTTTCATTTGTATAAAGTGAAGATAAAAGACTTTGGAATAGATTCAAGAGAGAATAGGAGAAAAAGAATTAGAAAGAGAAAATATGGGCACTTTTTGGCAGACTATTTTCTTTCTTTGGGGGCCAGAGAAATGGAACATTATCTGGAGGGAAATGTGGGGTCAGGAGAAGATTTTTTTCAAAACAAACCCCAGCATTTTGGCCAGGCACTGTGGCTCATGCCTATTATCTCAGCACTTTGGGAGGCTGAGATGGGCAGATCAGTTGAGGTCAGGAGTTTGAGATCACCCTGGCCAACATGGCAAAACCCTGTTTCTACTAAAAATACAAACATTAGCTGAGTATGGCGACGCATATAATAATTATAGCATTTTGTATATTTGTGGGAATGAGTTACTAGAGGAGAAATCGATGGTGTGAGACAGGGGAGTTGTAGAACAGTGTCCTTTAATAAGACCAGAGGGATGAGATGTAATGTGCAAGTGGAGGGGTTGCCCTTAAGTAGAAGCATGTACAATGCATTCATAAGAACAGGAGGGAAGGTGGGATACAGGGCACCTGTGCAGATGGGTAGGTAGATAAGGGAATGGGAATAATTGAAAGTCCTCTTCTGATTGCTTCCATTTTTTCCCAGCAAAATAATATGCAGACTTATCTGGTAAGAGTGATCCTATTGGAAATAAGAGACCATTGAAGGGTAGCATTGAGTGTTTGAGAAGAAAATAGGTCTGAAATGGTCTTTTGGAGCTGTGTGAATAAACTAGGTGAAAGGAGTAGCTTGACAACTAGAGCAAAGTATGGACCCAAGAGAAGGCTTTTTTTTTTCCCAAGATGAGAGGAATTATAGTATTTTTATATGCCAATGGGAATGAGTTAGAGTACAAAACTGATGATGCAGGGAGAGAAACTGTACAGTACTATTCCTTATCTGGGTTTTGCTTTCCTTGGTTTCAGTCACTTGTTGTGTGGCACAATAAGGTATTTGGAGAGAGAGAGACACCACATTCATATAACTTTTATTACAGCATATTGTTATTAGGTTGGTGCAAAAGTAATTGCAGTTTTGGATTGTGAAATTGAAATCATAACTACACTCAAACACATCTTTATTCATCAAAATAGCAACTGTTACAATCAAGACATTTTGCCAATGAGAAATGTTTGTTTATTCCTGTAGTGTAAAAATCCATGCTTTGGGATTTGACGAACTCATGGAAAGCATTTTCTGTATGCTGCTGATTGTGGAAGCGTTTTTCCTGCAAAAAGTTGTTGAGATGCTTGAAGAAGTGTCAGTTGGCAAGAGGTCAGATGAATATGGCGGATGAGGCAAAACTTTGTTGTCCAGTTTGTTCAGCTTTTGAAGCATTGGTTGTGCAACATGGAGTCAGGCGTTGAGGTAGAGGGGAATTGGGCCCTTTCTGACCCGTGCTGGCTACAGGCATTGCAGTTTTGGGTGCGTCTCATCTATTTGCTGCGAATACTTCTTAGATGTAATGGTTTTGCGGGTATTCAGAAAGCTGTAGTGATTGGACTGGCAGCAGACCACCAAACAGTGACCATGACCTTTTTCTGGTGCAAGTTTGGCTTTGGGAAGTGCTTTGGAGCTGCATCGCTGTCCAGCCACTGTGCTGGTTATCTCCATTTGTCATATAACACCCACTTTTCGTCTCACATCACAATCTGATAGAGAAACGGTTCATTGTTGCTGCTAAGAGTAAGAGAAGACAACACTTCATGATGATGGTTTTTTTTTATTTTTGGTCAGCTTTTGAGGCACGCACTTACTGACCTTTTTCACCTTTGATTTGCTTCAAATGCTAAATGACTGTAGAATGGTTGTTGTTGAGTTATTCGACAACTTCTCACGTAGTTTTAAGAGGATCAGCTTCGATGATTACTCAGTTGGTTGTCAACTTTCAGTGGCTGGCCAAGGGTCTCGTCTCCTTTGTAAAACTTCCGTTGACTACCACTGTACTGTTTGTTCGTTAGCAGTTCCTGAGCCAAATGTGTTGTTGATGTAGCAAGTTGTCTCCACTGCTTTATGACCCATTTTGAACTTAAGAAAATTGCTTGAATTTGCTTTTTGTTTAACATCATTTCCATAGTCTAAAATAAACATAAACAGCAAGTACTAAGTCATTAGCAAAAAATAAAAATAAAGTGAGAAATGCCCATTAAAGTGATGAATAACATAACCACGTTTATTTAAGAATGTATTCCAGTAGCAAACTGCAGATTCCAACAGTGCAAAAACCACAGTTACTTTTGCACTCACGTAATTGTTCTCTTTTATTATTATTGTTAATCTCTTACTGTGTTTAATTATAAATTACATTTCTATCATAGGTATGTATGTATAGAAAATACATGTACATATTAAGTTCAGTATCATCCTCAGCTTCAGGCATCCACTGGAGATCTTAGAATATATCCTCCACTGAGGGTCTTAGAATGTATCCCCCAAGGATAAGGAGGGAACTGCTGTATATTTTCAACTTTTCTTGAGATTGATGGTCATGGGTTTAAAATGAGATATATCAGCTGCTTTTTGGGTGTTTCTCTGACTCTTGTCAGGTATATGAGTGTTCATGAAGATTAGCTAGAATTGGATTTAACAGAAGTTGATGTATCAGGCAATTATAAAAAAGGGATAAAGAGGACAGGAACATGAGTGTTTACTCAAGGGAATTATTATAATGATGGGCCATTGGCTAAGAAGAGATGAAGAGAAAATATAGGTAAGTCACAGCTGAAAGAAAGTAAAGAAAGAATGAAAGAACTAGCAGGGCTATCACTATCAAAAAACCAAAAATGAATAATTACCACTGCTACCTGTAGAAATTACCTAAGTTGTCAACACTGTTACTTTTGTATGTAAAGGACAGCAGCCACAAGTTATTAGGCAAGTTTGTTTTCTAGACTCATCTTTATTTGTTAATAAGGATACTTTTCAGTCATTGTGAAATATTTCCCATAAAAAATATTTTTTTGTTTTATTTGTCATATTTATAAAGATTGGATAGACATCTTTAAAAGTAAAATTGTATTGACCTTAGGGAGAAAACAGTAAATGTTATTCATAAAGACATAATGCAGGGTGCACAGTAGGTATTTAAGGCTTAGCTGTACTGCTGACCTAAGCACTGTATTTCCATTGTTTAAAATCTTAGATTGCCTTATTAATGTATAGATAAGTGTTGATATGCTTGCACAGAACTTTTAAAAATATTTTTTCATACTTTATCAATAGAAATTCTGGGTTTCCAACTTTCTGTACTGCCCAGCAAATTGGCATTATTAAGTAAAATTTTATATTTAATATATCAGAATGCTTTGCTTAATCTTTGAACGTTTTCAACTTAACTTTTTGTGAAATATGTACATACAGAAAAGTGGCATATCAGGACTGTACAACTTGATTAAATTTTTACAAACTAAACATACTTATGTAAACCAGGATGTAGACTGATAGAATGTTTCTATTACCCCCAGAAGCCCCCATTATGCCTCCTTCATTTGTTGTTGTCATTTTTAAAACAAGTTTTATTTTGATTAAAATTTAAACTTACAAAGAATTGCAAAAAAAGTACAGAGAACTTCCATATACTGTTATCGAGATTTGCCAGTAATAATAGTTTGTCATATTTGCTTTATAATTTCTCAAAAACATTTACTGAGTGATTTGAATGTTAATTGTAGGCATGATGCCCCTTTACCCTTAAGCACTTAAACATGTATTTCCTTAGAACCAGGACATTGTGTTAGATAATCATAGGGCACAGTTATCAAAGTCAGAAAATCAAATGAATCAGTACTTTGATCTAATTGCAGGCTATGAATTTTGCAAATTATCCCAATATCTTTTATGGCAATCTTTTCTTTCTGCATGGATCTAGTACTCAATCCAGGATCACTCATTAAATTTAACTATGTTATCTTTTTCTTTTTCTTAAATCTGGATCAGCTCCTTAAGTTTTCTTTGTATTTCTTGACATTGAATTTTAGAAGAGTACAACCTAGTTGTTTAGTAGATTGTTCTTGGGTTTGCCTGCTATTTTCTCATGATTAGATTCAGGTTTTGCTTTTTGGGCAGGAATACTATGTATCTGATGATGTATCCTTCTCAGTGCATTGGCTTGGAGATACATGATGTCAGTGTGTAACATTATTTTATTAGTAATGATAATTCTAATGACTTAGTTGTGGTAGTGTCCTTTGGGTTTCTGCAAAGTTACTATTTTTTCCTTTGTATTTAATAAGTAATTTGTGGAAAGACTAAATATCCTGTTCCTCTTCAAACTTTTTAGAGATTTTAGCTCCAGTGATAATTTTTTCTTTAATCAATTATTATTGTAATGGCTCCAAAATAGTGGTTATCTAACTGTTATTTCTCTTAACATTTATTAGCTGGCATTCTACTTTAAAAATGAGCTTTCCCACTTCGCCACTTATCACTTCAATTCATAAATTCTTATTTAAAGTGTGAGAAACTGTATGTGTGACTTACAAATATAGCTTTTTTTTGTATACATGGTGTTTAACCCATATGTATGATTTATATATACTGTAATTCATTTTGATGTTCATATTGTTCTTCTTTGAACTTGCTCCTGTGACCTTTTCATAGGACTCCATTGTGTGTGTGTGTGTGTGTGTTTTTTTAGGTTGTCTTTATAGTTTGGAATTACCAGGATATTCCAGGTTTATCTTGTACTTTCCCTGTTTCTTCCTTGTCAGCCATTTGCAAAGGCACTCTGATTACTTTTAGTGGGGAAATGGTAAAAAACAAGATCAGGGTGCTAGCTGTGCTCATTATACTGGGGCATCATTATTTCCAGGCCTTTCCAGCACTCAGAGGTAGGAAAGAAGTGTATGTTTTTCAGAATACATTTTAATCATGAAATCATAATGTTTCTTTTACTTCCATTTGAACATCACAAGATTCTTATTCCTATTTCCCTTTCCCTATTCCATATTGTATCTCCTTTTTTTTTTCCAGAATGAGAACCTGGCTCCCAGAATCTTGAAATATATATATAACAGATACAGGATTTTTACTGTTACAAGAAAACCTGTTTAATAGAGTTTAAGACTTGTTTACAGTTTTTTGTCTCTTTTTAGACTGAGGGCATATAGTTCAAATATTGGATTCAAAGGTTTTCTACAGAGTTGTTATATTAATAATTTAAAATATAATTTGTTTCATTATATCTGTATACAGTTTTAGCATTTATTTTCCTTCCGTGTTCACTGGATTTATTATTTTTGGCATATGTAAAACATCTAACAGTTCCAAAGGCAAGAGTATCAAAGGTATATATAGAAACTTACCACACCTTTCTCTCTTTCGTTCATTTTCTGTCAGACAGATTTCATTTAATTTCTGGTCTATTTTTTCTGTGTTTCTTTTTACAGAAACAGACACATAAACATGTATATATTTCCTATTGCTTTGAAAGACCCTTATGGTTTAAAGTATTAGCAATAGTGCAGATATCTGAAATTTTTAGGAAGTATGTCAACGGGGATAAAATTAACTTTTTTTGGGAACTTTACTTTGAAAGAGTTAAGTTGTTTTGAAATGGAATTTTTATAAAATATTTAGTATAGGTTTTTATGAAACCCATCAGAGTGTTACTGATAACTGGTTGCACTAACAATACTTAAATCTGTTGTTGAAGAATACAGGGAACAAAATACCAAAATTTGGAATAAGATTTTGTGAAACTGCAAAAATTAATGTTAAGAATTCGTACAGACACATAAATGTATTTTTTAAATAATATATTGTAACCTGATGCAAACCCTTAGTTCTAAATTCTTTTCTCCTTACTGCATTGACATCATACTATGTTGAAGAATATTTCTAAAAATATTCTAGAGTTAATAAAGTGTTGATAGCACATCTATATTTAAATACTTAGTACCACAGCAAGTAGTTTATATGACTTGAGAATGATACTGTAGGAACATACTAAGGGACTTTAGAAAAAGCATGTCAAGGGAAAAAAAAAAACCAGAACAAAGGGGGGTCAGAGACAACAAACAATATGTAAGAAAAAACATAGAAAATTTATCTCACCAGAAACAGCACCTCTTCTCAGTCTCAGACAAGTACTGCCTCCAGAAAAGCCAATTCAAGCGTTGGGAAGTGGCAGGATCGATATGGGAGGGCCGAATCACCTGATCTAAGGTAAGGCTATTTTTAAACATTGGATACTCCCTGATGTTTAGATCATAAATGTTGTTTTGTCTTATTAGTAAGATAATAAATTTTGACTACCATATTTTTACTCTCCAAATTATGCTTTCTCAGGGTACAGTTGTGGGTTTTTTAGTTACTTTATAAATCAAGACTTGGTTTACTTGTCTTGCCACTCATCTTTCTACCTATTCAGAATATTTAATGAATTACATTGAACTATGCTAATGGATGCTCAGTAAATTTTTTTATTTCTCCACCTTGCTGCAGGTTAATTCTTTCTCATACCACATCTCATTAAAAAAAAAATGTCCAGGTGCTTTTCACTACTTATTGAATAAAACCTAACATTCTGAGCCAGTATTTAGGACCTGTAAAATTTGATTCTACTGAATCTTTGCGATTTTTACACCCTACTACAGTGCAGTACAAAAACCTGTGATTTCATTAAGTGGATATAGTAGCTGCCCTGGAATATGCTATTTCCTTTTTTGTCATTATGCTTTTGTTAATGATCTATCCTCTGTTGAATTTTGGTTTGTGTTCTGAATCTTAAATTTATAAAGCATACAACCTTGAATGGATATTATAATTTCTTTGAGCCTGAAAATTGAAATAATAACTTCATCTTTAAGAGATGCAGTGAGAAGCAACTATGTTCCAATATGAAAGTGCATTGCCCGCAGTGATCAGTCTGAGAGAGTATGCTTTGATAACCTGACTTAAAAATATAGACCAAGATACTTTCCCAATTTATCATTTAAGGTTTTAAAAAATTATGGTATACAATGGGTAATTTTGTTTTTCTTTTGCTTTTGTTAGAGAATTTTAAGCAATTTACTTGGTTAGCTCAATGCTATATTAATGTTTTAAATTATTTTAATTTAAAAACTTAAAAAATATAAATGTAAATTATGATCAGATACCTTTGATCATAGCACCTAAAAGAAAAGCAAAGGGAGGAAACACTATCACAATTTGATTTTCTTACATTTCATTTTCTATATAGTCTTAATTATATATTCCACATGAGTTGTAAGAATTCCTTGTTAGGAAAGAAGCTTAGTCATTCTTAAAAGTGGATATACATCTCAAAGTAAGGATGTCTAAACTGTAAGTTTAGTAACTAATGTAGATAAAAATATATTACCTGCATTCTTACAATGCAGTTCCATGTGTTACTTTAATAGGTTGAAGAAAGTTTTCATCATATTATTTTGAAAGTACTCATTTTTTTCTATGTATTAAATAATATTGATCATTGTTTTTGAACATTAAAATTCTGTTTGAAAAACCAATAGAAATTTCAAGAGTTATTTTAAATAAACAAAAGTTAGATCTGACAAATGTAGAATGAAATGTATAAGTCTTTTTCACATTAAACATTTCTGTGGAACCTAAAAGTTCATAATTGTACTAATAATACATTTTCTATACAACAACTAACTCAATTATTGCATAGAGAAACACTTGGATTTATATTTAACTTGGCAATGTGGAGAGCCTATTTACTGAATCTAAAAGGGCCAGACAATAAGAACTTTAATTGTAAACTTATCATCATGCTACTATTGATAAAGAATCTTAAACTTAGAACTTTTTTTATCGCGTAAGTATTGGACTTGGATTTTACGTTTAATTTTTCAGTAACTACCTGTGTGAATTAAGGAAAGTTTCCTAACATGTCTATGCATACATTTATAACATAGTGGAGCTAGACTATGTGATTTAGAAAGCCTCTTCAAATCTGAAATTCTTTATTTTCTGACTAGTTCCTGGTTTACAATAGAAACTAGTTCTTGGTTTACAATGGAAAAAGAGATTTGAGAGATTAGAGAATTTGCCTGAATTCACAGCTAGTTAAGAGGCAAAACCAGGACTAGAATACTTGCTTTTCTGCCTGTAGTACCAATACTTCAGGCAAGTTGACTTTCATAAACAAAGGCATGGAAATACTTAAAATAGGCCAGGTGTGGTGGTTCATTTCTGTAATTTCAGCACTTTAGGAGACCAAGTCAGGTGGATCACTTGAGGTCAGGAGTTCAAGACCAGCTGGGCCAATATAGTGAAACCCTGTCTCTACTAAAAATAAAAAAATTAGCCAGATGTGGTGGCAGGCACCTTTAATCCCAGCTACTTGGGAGGCTGAGGCATGAGAATTACTTGAACCCAGCACGTGGAAGTTGCAGTGAGCCAAGATCGCACCACTGAACTCCAGCCTGGACGACAGAGTGAGATCCTGTCTCAAAAAAAAAAAAAAAAAAATGCTTAAAATATGTTATTTTCGATGTAATTTTAAACTTTATATTTGTTTCTTTGGCTTTGTTGTTTTAACATCTGAAATTCCTTTTATATCTGTTATTTGACTTAGAATTTTTTACTTAAAATTGTTTTACTTTAGATATAACACTTTATTTTTGGACACCGGATGGCTAATTTTTAGGGAAAATATTGGTTCCCATAACTGAAAGAGATACATCTCAGAGCTTTATCTATCTCAACTCCATCTATACCTACTTCTCTCTAAAAAAGATGCTTTGGAAACAAACAAAACTCTTCACTTTGACTTTGTAATTAGTCTCAGGGGATATATGAAGAAGGAAATTTGAGGCTGTGTTTTCATTATGTGTTTTGTTCTTTAGAAAATTCCAAAAACAAATACCTTAGATAAAAGCTACTTTTTTTCTCTTTTTAAACACACACATGCACATGCACACACGGCTACTTTTTCTCTTTTAAAACACACACATACTCTCACTTTCACTCTCTCTCTCTGGAGGTGTGAAAAAACTAGATTTCAAAAGCTCTTGTAGTTAAAAGTAACTGCCAAGTGTGGAGTTTGAGGCATTGCATAAATGTTTGTAAACAGCAAGTAAATAATTGTTAAGATCTTTTTCATAAATTGTTATATTTGGGCTGGGTGCTGTGGCTCATGGGCCTCTAATCCCAGCACTTTGGGAGGCTGAGGCGGAGGGATCACTCATGCTCAGGATTTCAAGACCAGCGTAGGCAACATGGCAAAACCCCAACTGTACCAAAAAATACAAAAGTTAGCCAGGCATGGTGGTGTGCACCTGTAGGCCTAATTACTTGGGAGGATTACTGGACAGGTGAGGCTGCAGTGAGCTGTGATCATGCCACTGCATTCCAGCCTGGGTGATGGAGCAAGACCTATTCTCTAAATAAACAAACAACTATTACTATATTTGAAGTTGTGGCCTTATCATATGCTAGTTACTATTAATTTGTACAATACAGTGTTTTCCAATTTAACAGTATTCCTCAAGCTAAATCTGTGTGTATAACAATGGCATTTTATTGGTGTAAGTTCACTTTGTAAATTCAAATTTTAACTCTTATGAAACGAATTAGAAGAATGAAGCAGTTTTAGTGAGTTCAGGAAATTGAAACTGGTAATAATGGATGATTAGTGTAAACTTACCCTAATGCACAGTTTATTTTTTAATTTTGTTTCCATTTTATGTTACCAAGTTCTGTTCCTCTTAGATAATTAAGTTTCAAGTGATAGTTTATTTTTCTTAAGTTTATGTTCCTATATCAAAATGCTTTTTAACTGATTCATACTCTTGAATGAATAGTAAAAATTACTTTTCAATGCTAAATCACAAATACATTTAAACGTGTGTATTTCTTATATTAAACACAATACTTAAAATAAAACTGGATGTTAAATGAACATTATATCTAAGAATGACCTCTTCCTCTGTTCTTGGACTATCTATCTACTTTTATGTCTTGATGAGACACTGTACTGAAAAGATGTACCTGTACCTTGGGGCGTTTGATCGAGGGCTCTGAATGCATGTTGCTATAATATGTAGCTTGTAAGATTTTATGTTATTGGACATATGAAGGCCTTTGGAGGTTTTTTTTTTTTTTTGAGTTTCTTGTAGAGCTGTGTCTTTTCTTATCATTGATACATTTAAAAGCAAGCATAAATATGGAAAGTAGAGCTTTATTCCAAGCTCTGTACGAAAGTGAGTAAACTTATTTACACTATTGAACACATTTGTGTCCTCCATTGAGTGAAATTTGAGCTTATTTCACCTTTAGGCACTCAAGGTTTTTAGTTTTGTTTTAAATAGAGCTTAAAAAGTAATTGACATTTTAAAAATTCAGCTCCTAGAAAATTAGTGTGAAAAACATTGTTGAAGAAGGAAAGGGATTTGAAGTTGATTATGCTGCCTAAATCCTAGTGCTGCCACTTTATAATGCAAAAGAGCCTCTTTCCACATCTGTGAAAATGAAACTAATTGGACATATACTTTACTTTTTATTTTTTCAAGACAGAGTCTCACTCTGTTTCCCAGGCTAAGTGCAGTGGTGGGATAAGGGCTCACTGCAGACTTGAACTACCAGGCTCAAGCAGTCCTCCCGCCTCAGCCTCCCGACTAGCTGGGACTACAGGCATGCCTACCATGCTTGGCTAGTTTTTTATTTTTTATAGAGATGGGGTCTCACTATGTTGCTCAGGCTGGTCTTGATCTCCTAAACTCAGGTGATTTTCCAGCCTCAGCCTCCCAAACTACTGAGATTACAGGTGTGAGCCACCATGCCTGGCCCATTTACCTTAAATGTGATGTACTTGTAAGGATTGAATAAGTTCTAAGCTTGTGAAAACACCTATTTCAGGGCTTGAAAGGTAAATCAGACACTCAGTGAGTGTCAGATCTCCTCTTTCATCATGGACTTTATCAGTCTCTTTAAATGTAGTACTGATCGAAAATAAATAATATGTCCAGAAGATGATGGTTTGAATTCTGTGATTTTTATTTTAGATTAGGTTCTTTTTCTGGACAGAATTTTTTTTATTAATAATATGTTACTTGAACATTAAAATATATTAAATTTCTTTTATAAATTGTATGTTATACAGAAAACTATTCTTGTGCTTGTGAAAATAAAACATACACATGGGTATAGAAATAGTACCATGTCAGACCAGCCATGTTGCCCAGGCTGATCTCGATTTCTGGGCTCAAATACCACAAAACTAAAAGATCAGTAGAAAAATATGTAATCAATGATATTCTTATCTTGATGGATATGACTTTAAATTTTTTGCACAACAAAGAGTTAAATGTTAATGTTTTATTTGCTACTTTATTTCTGGAGGGAACAACATGTCTACCAGTCTCTTGAATATGCCCTTACATTTGTAGTCTTCAACTTTGACTATGTTGGAATTACCTAGGAAGCTTCAGTAAAGTATTGATGCCTGGGTCCCAGAAATGCTGATTTAAATAGTCTGGTGTACACCCTATGTGTCGGGATTCTGATATGCAGGCAAGATTGAGAACCACTGATTTAGAGACTTGATTCTGGGTTGGCATAAAGATTAAAATCATATGATAGCTGGGCGTCTACGGTTTTGAAGTAAAGTGATAGATGTAGTTACAATAGGAGCTGATATTTGCATTGTGTTTTACAGCCTCACAGTCTTTCTTTACATGATTCTCATTTAATTCATATTCTTTGCCTCTTTGAATGTCTTTCCGTTGGTAACCACTATCAAAGGTGCATGATGCTTCTGTTGCAAGTAGATTGATAGGTAATATATTTGCTAAGTAGAAATTCTGCACATAATGTCTGCCCCCCTCCATCTTTTCTCTCTACTTATAGTCTTCCCTGCATTGAAATGTTCTACCTTCCCATCCTGTGTGCTTAAATCCATCCAACATGTCTTGTAAGGCTCATCTCTTTCCTAAAGTAGCTTAAAAGATACTACACAATTTCCATGCAGAGCTATTTACATATGTGACCTGAATTAAATGTCATAACAAGTGCATCTCTTTTCAAGTTGAGAATATCGGCCACATTCTAGGCTTTTTTTCTTAGAGAATAGACCTTTGAATTGTGTGCTGCCCAGTTCTTATTAGAAGCTCTTCTGTGAGAAAACATTCATAGATTTCTACATCGATATATGATTCATCCATTCTTTTAAAATATGGTTATGTCTGAATGTCCTTTCTGTGGGAAAAAAAAAATACGGTTATGAACTTTCTTTCAAGCAATAACCCATTTGAAAATTTGCTATAAACTCTGGACTCTTGCCTGAAAATTACATCTATACATTAGGTATTTATTTAGAATCAGGGACTTCCTGATTCCTCTTTAGAGAACGATGTTGCTAGTTAAGAACTTGACATGTTCTCAAAAGTACAGTTAAATTATTAGATCAAGCCTATTAAGAGTGCTAGATATGCAGACCACGTTGTTTTGCTTCTCCTTAATTAAATTGCTTGTATTGAATTGTGCGCTGTTGTGCTTCATTCAGCATTAAAACGCATTTTGAGAAACAACTCTGTAAAACTCAATTTCTTTTGGTAGGAATATTGGAGACTTTATTTCAATAGTTTTGAAAGCATGAGATTGAAGTCCATTAGTGAGTTGTGAAACAATTTGGTGGTCCCAACCAGTATTTCTTGGTTTTGTATTGTTTATTTTGCCTTTTCTATGCAATATTTAAATATGAACAAAATTACATTTTATCTTAATGTCCTTTTTTAAGTATTTTTCCTTTTTTAAGTATTGTTTCATGAACCTTTTTAGTTTTTAATGTAATGTGGGTACTGGATTGCTATGTAAAATGTATTCCTTACCGTGTTTTGTACTCAGTAAAGTTTAAAAACTATTGTATTCGTATTTTCTCTTAGACTCAAAGGAGAAATTTTTTCTCTTCTCATTTGTAAAATGACAAGAGTAAGAGCAGCTGCCTTATGGGTTTATCACGAAGACTAAATATATATAAAGTATTTAGAACAGTGCTTACCTTGCACGTAGTAGGTGCTCCATAAATACTGGCTGTCATTACTGGGAAAAACAATCTTCAGAGCAAATGCTTTGTTTTAATCTTATGCACATTAAAGACATTTGTTATTAATGATAACCTTTGCTTTGGCTGACAAGAAAAAGCAGCTGAGATTTATTTTTTATTTATTTATTTTATTTTTTCTTGAGACCGGCTCTTGCTCTGTTGCCCAGTCTGGAGTACAGTGGCATAATCACGGTTCACTGCATCCTTCATCTCCTGGGCTCAAGCAATGCTGTCACCTAAGCCCTCTGAATAATTGGACCCACAGGCATGTCCCACTATGCCTGGCTAATTTTTTAAATTATTTGTACACACAGAGTCTCACCATGTTGCCTAGACTATTCTTGAATTCCTGAGCCTAAGTAATCCTCCTGTCTTAGGCTCCCAAAATGTTGGGATTACATGTGTGAGCCTGACCTTCAAAGATAAATTTGTGGCCTTTTGTCTATCTTCTGTTAGCCCTGATTTGTCATTTTAAACTTCCTGTTGTATTTCTGCAGGGAGCCTTCAAATCCTTTCTGGGACATCAGAATCATCAAAATATGATAATTTAATTTCATTGTAAATTCAGAGATATTTTTATATTCATGTGTGCCAGGAGAGGAGATAGAGGCTCTTGGGAACATTTATTGCCTGTTTAAACTGTATGTTAATTCAGACACCCAGGGTGGTTAGTTTCTTCCTTAGCTTTTTACTAGATGATTGAGTATAATATGGAGAAGAGAATTTTGGTAATAGCATTAGCTGTCTACTTACTGAACAAGTTTGTTGTCCTAATTTAACCTATGCTTTGTGGAACTGTAAGTTATAGTCGATTTCCTCATAGAGAAACTCTACTAAATCATTTTACGCAATGAAAGAGAAAGCTGTTCATTAAGAACTTTCATGGAATAATATGGTTCAATATTTTTTCCATAATATGGCATCAGAATAACATTAGATTTTTAAATTGTCAGTGTTAGATATTAACCTGCTTTTTGTTACTGTGGTATATACTATGTGTCTATCATAAAACATTTCTGAACAAAACAGTAAACTTCACGTATTTGATTAAAGTAACTCAGTTTATGTTGTTAAAAACCTGCATAAGGAGATGTTATGAAAATGTAGAGAATTGTAATTTTCTAATCTCCCTTTAGGGATATATACTTAAGGCTGATTTCTCAGTTGTATGTTTTTGGAAACATAGTATTTGCCGTTTTGAATCTTTAGTGATTCAAAAAAAATCAATTTAAAGCTGAAAAAAACTAATTAGACTTCTGACCATATTTAAAGTACATTTTAAGAGATGAATACTTTCATGTGTTCCAGAATTTTTAAAAACTAGAGATCCTTAGAAATAAATGGTAAAGGACAGGTTATAGAAATTTTTCCCCTCAACAGGAAAGTTAGTCTTATATCTAGATCTAATTTTTACCACTTTTAACGATTTGGAGAGTTTGCTATCTGACTTGCAAGTCCAAACAAATTTGGTGGAATTTGTTCTTTATGGGAATAAATTTAAAAATACAAAGGAGAGAATCGAGTGATTAGCAGTAGAAAATAGTAGTAAAGGAAATAGAGTGAAAGTAAAAATTTTGACAATGAAGTCTAGGCAGCAATAAATGGAGAGGAAATTACAGCCTCAGAATGCACACCTGTATTTATAGGATGTTGGAATATGAAATGTTTGTATATCAGAGGGCTGATGGCATGTGCTTTGATAATGCAATTATAGCGGGCGTAGCTATAATTTAAGTTATAGGGAAGAAATTGAAGCAATGTTTGTTTTATTGTTGAGATACTTGAATTTTTGTAATATGTGAATATTAATGTCTTTCCCCAGCTGTATTGGAGGATATGTTATTCTTCCAATTAAATCATTCTTGATCTTTGGGACTGTGAGGAAACCTGGGAAGTCAGTGACCCAGGCATAAAGTTAGAAAGGCATGAACATTTTTAAATTGTATTATAATTATAATAGAGAAGGGAAATCTTAAGTGGGCAAGAGATGGTAGGTGGGAACTGACTATGTACTTGAAGAAATTTCAGATGTCATAATATACTTTTTATAGGGCTGACTTTGTTAGCATACAGTTATTTTTGGAGTGTTTCAGTGTCTACTTAAGATTAACTCTTACTAACCTATGATTTCCAGAAAAGTCTTAAATTCCTCAAAGGTGAATCATCTAGCTGGAAGAAAACCTAGCTCAAGGGAAGGGGGAGGTCGATAGGCTTTGGGATCAGAAAAACTCAGGTTTGAAAGTTAGTTTTGCCGTTTAATTCATACTTAGGTCAGTGATTTCACTTTGGACACTGGCTTGTCTTTAACAGGTATACAATAATTTTTAAGTTTTTGTGAGGTTTAGATGTAATGGATTTAGCATCCAGCCAATGGTAGCTGCTGTTCTTTGTCATTTTAGGAGCCTAATCTGGTGACTAGAAGTATCTGTGATATTTCAATTGTTTTACTTCTGTAAAGTTTTAAAGGCAGAATTGTTCAGAACTGAAGTACAGATGAAGAGAAATTCATCTAATTTGCATCCACTTTTTATTTTCTATTTTTCCAAGTGACTTCTATATCGTTTTAGGCATGTATACTTTTATAAAGTCTTTCATCTGCATAATAGCTTTTAACATTATTTTAATTTAAAATACAGCTTACTAAGTTTTTCTGTTAAATTTGTAGCATTGTTTTGTAGTAGACTATTTTTCCGTATCCTCAAGAACTTTAAAGAGATTGTAAACAGAGGTAGGGCAAGTATTTAAATATTTCAACTTTTCTATCTAAATTCAAGTTATCAGAAATGGAAAACTGGTTGCTTTTTTATGTTTTTTAATACTTGGACTATATCACAAGGAAAATATCCTGTGTGTGTCAAAATAAGCATTATTTTCAAGCCTTTTTGGGAAATATTTAAAGTTTTTATAATAGAGCTGTATGTGTTAAAGTTGTAGCGGCCCCAGAATTTCCATTTGTCTGGTATTTGCTGTCTCATTTAATTTCACAAAAGATAAATTCATTTGGAGACTACTAAAAATAGTAAATTTAGAAGAAGAGCTCTACAGAGACTTAAAATTTAACATTATGATCATTGCTGGGTATGTTGATTGTAGTTAATTTCTTAATGAAAGTTTTTATGACAGTGCAAAAGTAGTGATCTTAAATACCAGGATATTTTTCAAA
Organism: Plecturocebus donacophilus; assembly: GCA_004027715.1. NCBI lineage: Eukaryota > Metazoa > Chordata > Mammalia > Primates > Pitheciidae > Plecturocebus > Plecturocebus donacophilus. The sequence continues at coordinate 109,342 of PVKP010000975.1, read as the reverse complement.
GTGTATTGTGATCTGATTTTATTTTAAAATTTATTGCAGACACTTTTTGTATTTATTTCCTTATGATTTTATTATTTTTTAAGCATCTAATTAGGTGAAACTGAATTGATTCAATTTTTATGTTACAGGAGATTACCTGGGGCAATTGATGTTATTGGTCAGACTATAACTATCAGCCGAGTAGAAGGACGGCGACGGGCAAATGAGAACAGCAACATACAGGTTTAGTATTTTAAAGTATATTATTTTCTTTAACTCAAGGATTATATTAGCATTCTGATTTATTTTATTCAATTAATAGTCAGTGTTATGCTCTGTTTTAGGTCATACAAAGAGATTTAAAATGTGGAACCAGTCATCCTTTATTATAAAGGCACTTGCAGTTAGAATTTATAACCTCTGATTCTTTTTTAATAGGGTTTTTTCTTTTCCTTGTTAGACACATAATACAGATTGAGTATCTCTTATCTAAAATGCTTGAGACAAGAAGTATATTGAATTTTGGAAATTTTTGGATTTTGAAATGTTTGTATGTATGTAATCTTAGGGATGAGATCCAAGTCTAAACCTGAAATTCATTTATGTTTCATAAATAAGTTATTTAATTTATTATAATTATTTGTTAATCTATGATACTGTTTTTTCCTTTGGCAACCCTGAGTAAACTGTAGTGGGCCTGAGTTTTGATTGTGAATTGTCATATATGAGGTTGGGTGTGAAACTTTTTACTTGCAATAAAATGTTGGTGCTCAAAACATTTTGGATCTTGGAGCATTTTAGATTTCAGATTTTTCTATTAGGAATGCTCAACCTGGATATAGGTTCACTGAATAAAAAATAAAAGATTACCAGTGATTTTACCACATAAAGATAACCACATCTGGTACATCTCTTTTTACTAAGTAAAATTGGGATACTATTACAATTATATTTCTGTGTATCCTTTTTTTTCTCATCTAAAATTATCATTTGTATTTTTTCATATTCTTAAAATATTATTAAAATACCTCCACGATAGCTTCTTTGGGTGAATATACTATAATTTATTTAATGTGACATTTCTCGGGGAGGTAGAGTTCCTTTGTTTTTAGGTGAAAAAATGAGGGGAGATGAGTTATCAGTAAGTTGGATAATTAATGTTAGAACTGTAATAACTGAAATTTCCAGCTATTCGGCTTGGCCATACTTTTTTCATTATTTATTTTTCTTTTCTGAGTACTTCTAAAAATGTCCAGAGTACTTTATTCTTACCTTAGATAAGTTGATCATTTGAAATGTTCCTTTTAGCATCTTTAAAGGCAAATCATTTCTGCAGTGAAAGATATTAATCCTTTTTTTCTTTCCTCTTACCATTAAAATGCCATGATTTCTCAAAATAAATACTTTAAGAAATAGCTTATTGGCATAAGCCCTACAAAAAACACTACACTTAAATGTAGGAAACTTTAATTGTAAAGAGGGATTGTATATTTAAAATACTGCTTTAGTCAGCAAGGATTTGAGAAATATGAATTAAATATACAACATTATGTTGGCTGTTTTTGGTCTTTGCCAAATTTATTTACGTATCCTTGGGAAGCTTGTCAAAAATCCAGATTTTTGAGGTGCTACTTTGCTTTCAGTAGCTTTGGGGTGCTTCTCATGTTGCCTGTTCCTTAACGTGTTCACACAGATAAGCATTTTGCAAACATTGCTTTATTTTATTTTTCAAGTATAAACCCTGTTCTTAAAGTTACATGGCTGACATGAAAAAATTACTTACATATTTTGCTGCCTATTGCTTGCATCTGTTGATGCATGCCTGACAGTCTCTTACTTTGCAACCTGGTGATGACAGGCCCTGGGAACAGTGAATGTCTGACCTCCTGCCATATTAATTTCTAAAGGCTAGTGTCTGTGATTAATGATTATATTGCCTTAATTGAATACTTTAACTTTGGTTGGGTGACAAAGATAATACTTGTTAAATTATCTTTATAAAAGTAAATTTTTTCTTGTGTGGAGTGTTTTTATTTCTTAATTACTTTTTATTAAGAATTTTTTGGTAATGATCCAGTTGTTTTTTCTAAAGATTTGAATATGCACATTTTAAAAAGTATATGTGTTTGTATACTCACATAAGTATATGTACACACATATCACACACGTAGAACTATTACTCTCCCACCAAAAATACATAGGTGAATTAAATTACCTTTTACTTTGTTTCTTAAGATTAAATGAAATTGATTTACTAAGATTAATCTTAGATAAAAATATTTATGCATCTGTTTATGCTCTAATTTTAGGTCCTTTCTGAAAGATCTGCTACTGAAGTAGACAACAATTTTAGCAAACCACCTCCATTTTTCCCTCCAGGAGCTCCTCCCACTCACCTTCCACCTCCTCCATTTCTTCCACCTCCTCCGACTGTCAGCACTGCTCCACCTCTGATTCCACCACCGGGTAAATAGTAAATAAGACATTTGACTTTGAAAGAAAAATAACTTGCAAGCGTTTTTTAAAAATTTTTTACAAATAAAATAGTATCTTGACTGCATTGCATTAAAAGTAATAGATATAATACTTCTTATATCTTCAACAAATTTGCACTGAAACATATTTATGTGTCTTGCTATTTGAATATAGAAAAGAGACAATGTTCTAAAATTAAGAAGAATATACAGAAACTAATCTTGTGATACAAAAATATGATAATGATCCCCAAACAAGTTGCTAATAGTATGTATAAATCCATATTCAGTTATAAACATTACCAGTGTTAACTTGTTTTGAAAAAAAAAATAGATAGTTTTAGGATGGGAGTAGATCAAAATATTATATCTTGTGAAGAGATTGAAATTAATATTTCAATCTGGTTTCTTTTGTATGCTGGTTCCTTTTAGGAGACTGCTACTGGGTGCCAGGTACCTGGTATTTACATCTTTTAAACAAAAGTAATGTAAATGTTTATCATACTATGTGATTCAAAAGTAGCTGTACTTTTAGCTACTTTCGATTATTAATTAAAAACCAGGTTACTGGTAATTGAGAAAAAACTCACAATTTCCAAATTTTATTTTTTATTTGAATTTTTCATCTGGTTGCCTTTTTCACTTTGTTTTTGATTTTATCTGCCTTAACCAAGTTTTTATGAAACTAACAAGATTGATTGAGATGATAATTACTTCTTCCCAGGGAGAAAGCTAGTAGTAAGTGATGAAAAAATAGCTGCTTGTCCTCATCAGAGCAGCATGAAAGACATGTATTAGACATTACTTCCTATTAATAAAATCAGTTTATACTGGACGGCCATGTACTCTTCACTTACTTTTATTTGCAAGAGCTGTCTTTAAGGTGCCAGTTGTGATTACAGAGCCAAATACAGGGTCCGAATAGTCCTTCCCTAACATTCATCCTTAACCTCTAAATGTCAGCTACTGCTCCTGTCTTTCATCCTCAATGCCTTTGATTTCCTTCCACTGTCACCTCTACTCTCAAAAAGTATAAGAAAAATATAAAAAAATAACGTGTGGCTTTAGAGAATCTGTTCTCTCAAAAATAGAGGAAAGAGGAGGTTGGAATAGGTTAGACGTCCTTACACCAGACAACGTTAGTGTTTCTAATTTCAGTGAATTTCTTGTTCCAACAAATAGATTGAGCAGAAACCACCCATTAGTTGGGTTTGGATCTGTGGTTCTTGGGCCCTTAATATGCTGAGTATTAACCAAATGAAAGGGGATTTACATGATTCAAAATGAGGACTTCTGTGATTTCTATATGAATCCTTTGTCCTCTTAAAAAGAATTAGATAAAAGGTAGGAATAATTAATATTTTAACATATTTGATTAACGAAACTAAAAAAGTGTTAATGTTTGTAGTAATAATCCTGTTGGATTCCTTTGTAACATTACTTAAACTTTACTAGGTAGTAAATGATTTGAAATAATTTTCTTTTTTTAAATTCTTAAAAATCTTTTAAAAAATGTTATTTTTAATTGATGGTGATACTTGTATATGTCTATGGAGTATAATATGATGTTTGGATTATGTCTACATTGTAGAATGAGTAAATCAAGTTAACGTATTCATTACCTCACATACTTATTTTTTTGGGGTGAGAACATTCTGAAATCTCTCATAGCAGTTTTGAAATGTACAGTTATTGTTATAGTCACCAAGCTGTACAGTAGATCTCCAAAACTTGTTTTTCCCATTTTACTGAAACTTTTGTACCCTTTGAAAATCATCTCCCCTACCTCACTTATGGCTCCCAGCGTCTGGTAACCCCCATTTTACTCTCTGCTTCTATAAGTTGGACCATGTAAGTGAGATTGTGAGTAGCAGTATTTGTCTTTCTATTCCTGGTTTATTTCACTTATCACAGTGTCCTCCAGGCTCATGCATGTTGTCACAAAAGACAGAATGAAAGGATTTCCTTATTTACTGATATGGTATCCCCAGATGGCTAACATTTTATATGTTCAGTACTAATTGTTTATTAAAGTAAGTGGGACAGAGGTGGTATGAACTAATGGCAACAAAATAAGTACTTAGCTTGTATAAGAATCTTCAGAAACTCTGTAGAATATTGCTACAGAGGTAATTGCTGCAGATAGGCAATGGCATTATCTGGTAGTTTAACTTTTTTCCAAACTGATAAAATTACTCCCCCACTTTTTTCTTTGAGACAGGGTCTCACTCTGTTGCCCAGGCTGGAGTGCAGTGATGCAATCTCAGCTCACTGTAATCTCCATCTCCCAGGCTCAGTCGATCCTCCTGCCTCAGAGTAGCTGGTACTACAGGCATGTGCCACCATACCTGGCAATTTTTGTTTTTGTAGAGATGGTGTTTCGCCATGTTGCCCAGGCTGGTCTTGAACTCCTGACCTCAAGCGATCCACCCTCCTCGGCCTCCCAAAGTACTGGGATTACAGGCATGAACTACTATCCCAGACCATATTTTATTCATGTAACCTTTGTTCATAAGTATAACAAATCTTTAAACAATGTTTAGATGATTAATGGCATTATACTGTAGAGTGTTGCTGATTATTTTAATGTTGCTTAATCTATTTATCTACTTCGTGTTAATTCTCAGCTACATGCGTTCCATATTTTAAAATCCAGATTTCCTTGGATGCTTGTTCTTGGTTTATACTTCCATACTGTTCTATCAATATTTAATGATACAGATTCAAGTGAATTCTAATGCTGGTTTAAGCAATACCTAACTGGTATACATGCGGAGCAGGATACCAAATTCATTAAAACCAAATACTTGAAGTTGAGACTCTCTGAATTTCTCCTTGTTTTTAGTAGAATGTGAGCTGTTGGGGAGAGCATAAGCTGTGTATTTCTATCTATGTTTCCCTGCAGTTTTAGCCACAGTGGTCTTGTATGTTCTTGGCATTTCCTAATGTGTTAGCTAATTCAGTTAACAGCATTTACGTATACATAACACCAAAGATGATTTTCAGATTTATAACTGGTACATTCAATTAGGATGGGCTCTGGCTCTAAATAACAATATGGCTGCATAGATATATGCCAGCTCCATGCTTAAAGCTTTAGTTTACTGTTTACCACAGAACCATATGATTATACTGTGGTTTTTGTAATTTAAATCACCATAAGAATCATAAGCAGCTAATGAAAGAAAGCTATGATTCAGGAGTCTTTTTAAAGTATTATCTTAAAAGATATTCCTTTTTTCTTACACGAACTGTCTTGTTTTTTTGCTTTCTTAAAAGAAAATGGAAAAACTTTTTTTAAAGAATTAAATGTATTTTAATGTTGCCTTTTTAACATTAGACTGCTAATGTTTTTAAAACTCAAGTCCAGAATATGATGAGGTAAATATAGTAATGATATCTTATTCCCATATTTTAGGGTGCTACCTAAAAAGTCTATAAGTAGAGTGACCATACACCCAGATTTGCCTGAAACAGTCCTACTTTCTACCTTCTATCCCAGCATAGTTATTATTCATTCTCAGAAATTCTCTAGTTCAGATGATAAAATTTGTGATTGACACTTGGAAATTTACAGTTGGGGCTTATTGCATAAGTAGATAGTTACTGTTTAACAATTATATGGTGTTAGAGACAACTCTCATTTGAATGACTTTTACTGTTAAATAGTTGACAGAAGAGGAGAAATGCATTGCCTTCTGTCTCCCTTAAACACATACCTGCAAGCATATATGAAACTTTGCTAGTAACACTGGGAGGACAAAGTATTTCTGGCCATTATCGATTTGTATGAAGAGTAGAGGAGATTTTTGTATTAAAATACAATAAAGCAGGAAGAGACTTGGAGAAATGCAAAAGTATTTGTAGTGGTTCCCTGCAGCCATACTAATAGTAGCTTCAAAACAAATACTGGGCCTGGCATGGTGGCTCATACCTGTAATCTCAGTACTTTGGGAGGCCGAGGCGGGAGGATCACCTGAGGTGAGGAGTTCGAGACCAGCCTCGCCAACATGGTGAAACCCCATCTCTAATAAAAATACAAAAAAATTAGTCGGGGGTGGTGGCACACAGCTATAGTCCCACCTACTCGGGCAGCTGAGGCAGGAGAATCACTTGAACCCAGGAGGTCGAGGTTGCAGTGAGCTGAGATCACACCATTGCACTCCAGCCTGGGTGACAAGAGCGAAACTCTATCTCGGGGGCGGGGGCGAGGAGGGGGAAGAAAAGGTGGCTAATTTAGTTCTATAATTTTCAGAAGTCTATTATTTCAATTTCGTTTTCTAGTGAGTCAGAAAATAGTTTCCACTGTATTAAATTTTTTCAGAAATACATTAGAGTGGTCTCATGCTTTTTCTGAGTGTTAATAGATGTACTAGCTAATACTTAGTGAATGCTCACTTTTTACGGTACTATTCTGAGCACATTCCATGTGTTAACTCATTTGATTCTTGAACAACATCTGAAGTAGATACTATCCTAATTTTGCAGTGAGGAAGCGGGGACCTAAGGCATCTAAGTAATAGCCAGAAAACAGTAAAACTAGAATTCTAACCCAGGCAGTTTTGCTTGAAAGCCTGTTTTCTTTATTAACTATGTTGAAATGAATCAGTACCTATATCTAGAAAACTGTATTATTGGATTATGTATATTTGTCACAGTAACATGTCTTAGAAACTTCTGTTGTTAAAGCATTTCTCTGATGTTGAAGTACACGCATGCGTATTTGTGGGTAGGAAAGTTAGGGAGATTATAAGGAGCAGTCATCAAATTTTTAAAAATCTGATTAAGGTTTTACTCTTTGCCTGGCTTGTGTTAAGAACTCTTTCTTTAGCTAAAGACAGTTTTGAAATACTTGGAATACTTTGAATCATGTATTTTATTGGAAGAAAAACTGTAAAATTGGAAGTATTAATGTTGTAGGTGATTTTGTGTGTTTGTTTATTGTGGTAAAATACAATATATTTGTCATTTTAGCCATTTGTAAATGGGTTGTTCATTGGCATTAAATACATTCACAATGTTATGTAACCATCACCATGATCTGTACCTAAAACTTTTTCATAAATATCTGTACCCACTAAACTCCTTCCCTCCTCCTTAGCCCCTGTAACCTCTATTCTACTTTTTGTTTCTCTGAGTTTACTTATTCTAGGTACCTCATATAAGTGGAATCATGTATTTGTCTATCTGTGCCTGACTGACTTTGTTTGTTTCTAAAATAATAGAATTTAATTAATGGTAGTGAGTAACTTTATGATAGGCTTTTAATTTGGGCTTTTAAACGTTAATTTACTTTAGTGTCATCATATTTGATCTTCATTTTTTGTAGTGGAGTTTACTGAAGAGTAAAAGGCAAGTTCTGTTAAACTCAAATGCTTTTGTATGAATTCTTAAGCCTCAAATGACTAGCTCTGTGGGTCTTGGGAACATTTGAAATGTAGTCTAATAGTAGAATTCTGCTGAGTTGAAACAGTCTTTACTGAGATATATCCCAGCTACTCTGGACCCACAAACCAGGCATCCCTGCTTTTAAAGTTAACTATATGGTTTAACTATTTATCTAGATATCAGATGTGTAGGATTCTGCATTTTAGAAAGAAGTAGATTTCTTCCTAAAAGACTGTTGTCTTGTAGATCAGTGTCTGACTAGTCATCTAGTACTACTAATTGCATGAACTTTTTTTTTTTTTTTTTTTTTTGAGAAAGAGTCTTGCTCTGTCACTCAGGCTAGAGTACAGTGGCATAATCTCGTTTCACTGCAAACTCCACCCCCCAGGTTCAAGTGATTCTCCTGCCTCAGCCTCCTGAGTAGCTGGAATTACAGGTGTGTGCCACCACACCCAGCTACTTTTTGTATTTTTAGTAGAGACGGGCTTTCACCATATTGGCCAGGCTGATCTCAAACTCCTGACCTCTTGATCCTTCCGCCTCAGCCTCCCAAAGTGCTGGGATTATAGGCATGAGCCACCATGCTCAGCCTAATTGCATGAACTTTAAAATCTTGTTGATTCCTTAAATATGTTAATTTTGGGTTAGGGATGATATATAGGATTTGGGTTGGGAGTGTAAGCTACTCACATCTAGGGTCGTTCTGCATTTCCTCTAAGTCCTGCATTTTCATTAGATTATTTTTCTGTTAGCAATCTGGTTCTTTAGCACAGCAGTTCTTAAAACTTTTCCATTACAGGCTTCTTTAAACTCTTAAAAATTACTGCAGATCCCAAAGAGCTTCTACTTATTATGTTTTATCTGTGTTTTAATATTGGAAATTAAAACTGAGAAATTAAAATATTTAGTTTAGAAATATGTATAATAAACTCATTACATGTTAACATTGTAAAATTTCTTATGAAAAATAACTGTACTTTTCCTAGAATAATTTAAAAAATTTAGTGGGAAGTGGCTTTATTTTTTACACTTTTAGAAGTCTCTTTACTATGTGGCTTAGCAGAAAAATCTTGTTTCTCCTGTTTGTTTTTGCGTTAAATCTATTGTGATATCACTAGTTATGTAGCCTCCGGAAAACTCCACTGTAAGAAAATGAGCATGAAAAAGGCAAATGACATCTCAGTAAATTTATGACAGTAGTTTTGACCTTGCAGATTCCCTAGTACGGTCTTAGGGACCCTACTAGGGTCCTGGACAAAACATTCAGAACATTGCTTTGGCGGAAGCTTGGCCTATATTGGATGAATAGTATCAGTGCCCTTGAGGAAGTACAATTTTATCTCTTTGAGAAACGATTTTATGAATGTAACAGCTATTAAGCTAATTTTATAATACCATGCATTTTTGGTCTTACTCAACAGATACCTCATATTAACTGGCACTGTTTGCCAGAAATGTAAGCATTTTCCAGAGATATCATTAAAAAAGAATTCCTTAAAGTTTTTGAAAACTATTTATTCTTGAGTTTTTCTATATTTATTTTAAAAAGCCTGTCTATCAGTGTTTTCAGTAAATTCACAATAGAGAGCAGTGCTAATTATCTGTAATAAATATAATTTTCTAGCATAATTAAAATTTATTTAGATGTAAATTTAACAGAGATTAAAAGCTTCCTTAGGATGTTGATTTTTGAATGTGTTTTCTCCTCCATGATGCACCCTTTATAATAGTTACATTTTTAATAAACCATAGACAAAACATTTTGTTGAATCTAATTACAGTTTAACTTCTGCCTTCTGCTTACACTGCTCTTTCAGTCATTTCATGATTATATGTAAGCTGGTAGAGATAATTTCTTTACAGGTTCTCTATTAAAAACATTGGCATTTCTATCAAAAATGTTTTCTCTAAGATAAAAGTTTATTTTCTGTAGGCTTTAAATTTTATAAATTAGAAGAATAAGAGGTCCTAAAATAGATAACATAGTTTGCCCCTGTTATAGTTTATGTAAGATTATCTTTTTTACCTTTTAGACATGAAGTATGCTGGTATATTTTGGTTACTTTATGTGTGACCATACCACTTTTTAACACTTTTTTTTTTTCCTAAAAATAACTTAAATCCTTTTTTGTACCCTGTAATTGTTTTAATTATGAAGTAATGGTTTTGCAGTATTCTTTCTACATTCTGGTTTGTATTTAAGGCTGGGTGGTAGATGAAATGATACATGGGTGTGTACATGTTTTTGCTTGTGTTTAAAAAAAATCCTGATACATAGAAAAGTCTTTCTATGTGATATATAAAGATTTTTGTAAACTTTGGCTTTCTGTACTCTTATTTTTTTTAGTAAAACTTACTTCTGAGTTTGATGGCTTTGAAATACAAATCGTGAGACTTAAGGAAAGTGATCAGGTTTATCTATTTCATAGTGCTGATAGAATTTGGAATTATACTAGTGAGAAAAGGGAAGTGTAGTTTACAGATTCTGCCATTTTCTTCTTTCATTTGAATTAAATAGAGAAAAGATAGATGGTTATTGCATGTATTGGTTTTCACTGCTGTATAACAAATTACTCCAGAATGTAGTGGCTTAAAACTACATACATTTATTATTGAACAATTTTTATGGGTCAGGAATCTGGAACAGCTTAGCTTGGTTCTCTGCTTTAAGGTCTCTCTCAGACCTCCGTTTCTCTAAAGGCTTGACTAAGGAAGTATTTGTCTCCAAGCTCATTCACCTGTTTGTTAAAAGGATTCTGGTTGTTGTTGTTGTTTTTTTTAATAGGCTGTTGGATTGATAGGGCTTCAGGTCCTTACTGGTGTAGGCCTCTAATATGTCAGCTTGCTTAATCAAAGCATGTAAGCTGAGAAGGCAACAGAGAGACTGCCAGTGAAATGGAAATCACTGTCTTTTCTAATCTAGTCATGGAAGTAACATCCTTTGATTTTTGTGTGTGTGTTAGAAATAAGTCATAATGTCCAGCCCCGACACAGGGCAGGACATAAATACCATAGGTATGTAGAGGCATAAATACCAGCAGGCGGGGATTATTGAAAGCCATGTTAGATGCTATTTTGCCTTAGTTACATAAAATGATGACGGACTACATTGAGAATGAGTTTGTAGACAATCTTTGTTTAGTTTTTTTTGTGAGTGCAAGGCCCACTATTTTGTGGGAATTTTTAGTATGGATAAATTCTTTTTAATACGATGTTTAACAGGAATGCTGCCTTTCTGTTTCTTTGTCTCAGTTCCTTCAGTCTCCCAAATAGGATTTCTGTTCTTACCCCCACCCCCTTTTACATTTAAGCGTATGCATTATATACTGGAAAAATTAAGCTGGGTGTGGTGACTCACTCCTATAATCCCAGCACTTTGGGAGGCCAAGGCAGGTGGATTGCTTGAGTTCAGGAGTTTGAGACCAGCCTGGGCGACATGAAGAAACCCCATCTTTATAAAAAATACAAAAATTAAGGCCAAGTGTGGTTGCTCGCACCTGTAATTACAGCACTTGGAGAGGCTAAGGCGGGTGGATCACTTGAGCCTAGAGTTTGAGACCTGGCTGGGCAACATAGCGAAACCCTGTCTCTACAAAAAAATGCAAAAAATTAGCTGAGCGTGGTGGTACACATTTGTAGTCCCAACTTCTTGGGAGACTGAGGTGGGAGAATTGCTTGAGGCTGTGAGGCAAAGGTTGCAGTGAGCCATGATCATGCTACTCATGCTGGGCAACAGAGTAGACCCTGTCTCAACCAAAAAGAAAAAAAAAAGAAATCATCTTCTCTTTTGAAAATGCCAGATGATGTAAGCTCTCATAGTACTTTAAGTGTCATAAATGCTTTGTTCCATGAAAATTTGGAATGGAATTTATTCAGTCTGTATTGAATATTAAATTGCTCAGCAATGAAATTAGGAGAGAAGTTTAGAAACTGATCCAGTTGTCATCATAGTATAGTCCTGGGTCAGCAACATCATCTGGGAAATTTGGGGGAATGCAGATTTTCTGGTCCTACCCCAGACTTATTGAATCAGAAATTCTAGGGGAAGGGCCCAGCAATCTGTGTTTTAAGAGACTCTCCAGCTGATTCTGATGCATGTTCAAGTTTTAATACCACTAATCTGTTCAGTCTGTTATAGCTTGAGTATTACTTTTCCGAAAGCTTTTGGCCAGCTCTAGAAATTTACTTTTACTATTGTTACATATAGCTTTCCAGGAAAATAAACATTTTTTTAAACTCATGTTTCAGATAGGGGATGCAGAAAAGAAACAAAATACTTGCCTTATTTAAGTCTGTTGTCTAAGTTAGTCTTCATGTGTTTGCCAGGAAGATGGAGGTGTTGGGAGGGGAAAGGACAGGGACTTTTGAGATGAATTTTCTCTTCCCTTATACTGTTTCTCTTTTATTAAGAAAAGTCAAATACTAAATAGTGATTTTTAAATCAGAATGATGTTGGCCTTATATGATATCACATATTAGTTTGAAACTATATCCAATAATTTTCAAAGAATTGGTTGTATAGTGTTTCATCAACTTTATAGTCTTGTTTTAATGAACATTTACTAATAAAGATTTGCATTGAAATAATATCTAGATGAAATGGAGGTCTCACAAGAAGGTCCCTTCCTAGTTGCCATGCCAACTTTCTGGTATGTAGGTATTGATTAGAAAGACATCTTTAAATGACATGGTTTTTTCTTTGATTATGTGTTAATTCCAGTAGCTTATTTTTGTCCACTGTAGTAAGATTAACATTAAAGGCAGACAGTAATTTTAACTACTTTTGTAATGTACTTAATTTTAATTCTTTAGTATTATGTCTTTTATCTCTGTGTTTTGTGGAAGTTTCATAACTTAAATGTTTTTGAGGACTAAAGTTTGAAGGGACTGACTAGTAATTTTTTTAGTTTTTTGCATGAATTTACATTTCAGTAAGCTGTAGTAAGCATTAGCTAAAGTGGTACATCCTGTTTACATATTCATTTAGGTAAAGTTATTAGGATTATGGTATATAGAATGGGTGATTTTGGTATATTCCTTTATCTTATAAATCTTATCTTACAAATCTCTATCTTATAAATCTAAGAAAATAATCATTTAAATATGAAAACTAGATCAAATAGTGAAGTTAAGTAGTGTCTGTATTGTTCTAAAGAAAATTAGGTTATAGTATTTATTAGGAACATTTAATGCTCTGCCTTTCTTACTTTTCTCATTTACTTTGGAGTCTGGGACTCTGCTAACTTGTATGGTTTGCTGGATTCTTTTAGTTTAGTAATTTGGGAAACAGGAAGGTAACCTCAGGATGGATGAGAGTTTCTATTAGCTATGGGTCACTTCAGCAGACTTGTGGATCCCTAATGATTTTTGAAACTTCATGGCTGCTTTATGTATCTTCTTTAGTCTTGTTGGTTTTGTAAGTTTGAAATATGTTTTTATTGTATGGGTGGTTAAAATCAGGTGTTTCTGTCTCTTTTTAAAGGCCATATGCTAACTTAAGATTTTTTTAATCTAAGTCTCTTACTCTGATAAAACATGCATGTCAGAACATTTTAAAATAATGTTAGCATATGTTTCCTTTGACTTGAAAACAATTTCTTTTTCTTTCTTTTTTTTTTTTGCATACATTTAGCTGATGAATTAGATTATTTTTTGGACTAATTTTGATGCAATTTTTAAGATAGGATTTAGGAAACCATGCCAACTGTTTTAGTTATTTATGGTATAAAAGTTTTCATGAAAAAGTTATTTTTAATTGTCTTAAATTTTTTTATTTTCCTACTTAGAAATCTCTCATTTTTCCTCCACTGAAAATAGTTAAAATTTGCATGCCACATAAATTGCTTTCATGTATCTCTTAAATTTAAAATGCTGAATTTCATTTTAGTATTTAGTAAATACATTTTACGTTAGGCTTTAAGGGCACATTTGGTCCCTGTAAATTGAGAATGTACACAGTTTATTTCTCAGAGTTTATAGTGTATACAAATAGTGAGAGTCACTCAATATTTGCTAATACCTATAGAAGTAAATCATTCACATTTATGTTAATGTGCCCTGGGGGTATATATACATGAATTGGTGAGCCCTTTCTCTCCTTCTACAAATCAAAGGAAATGTTAGCCTTTCCTCACTTCTGCCGACAATACTAAAACAGTCAATACTTAAATGAACCACAACATATTGAGCTTTACAAAAGTCAGTGATATCCATCATCTTGAGTTATCCTTGTACTACCTGCAGTATTAGAGAAAGAACCCCACAGATCGGTTTTCCCATTAAAATAACAACCTCAGACATTGATTATCATATTTAGTTAGGATTAACTTCATGGCATTTGATAATTGTGTGTGCATAAGTGTGCTTTTTAACTGATGTCTAACTTGTGATTACAACTAGTGGGGGAAACCTTGTTATCAAGTTGTTAGACTGGGTTTTCATCAAGGAGGTTGTTGGATGTTATACTTGAATTGTTAGTCCTCTGCAAGAAAACAGAATGCTTCTTTTGAGTGAATAAGCCAGGATAATGAGGCGAGGGGTTTTATTTCAAAGTTCGTTTTGGTGATGGCATAAATACATAACAGGTTCTGAAATCCAGTTACTATATTAAATTTCATCACTTGTTTTTTAGGTATTCCAATAACTGTACCACCTCCAGGTAAAACTTTTTTCATGTTTTCTCCATCATTGTTAATAAACATGAAATTTTAAGCTTACAGTTACAGGAAGGACGGTGTTGATGTGGTTAGAATATGGAATAGGCTATTGGGATTTCAAGGTCCTATTTTCAGCTCTGCCTTTGCTTCATTCCAGTTTTGATTAAGATACTTAGTTTTCTTATACCTGTCTTACCCATTTCTGTAGAAATAGAGATTCTGAGAAAATTCTTAACCTATTCAATTTGTGAAGAAAACAGTATAGGGTATGAAATAAAAATTTTCTGTAAAATGTCTTTACAGACCAATGAATTTTTTGATATAATGTAATGACTACAAGAGAAGAGAAAGATAATTTATTTTGACTTTATCATTATTTCTGATTTTTAAATTTTAATCGTGCTAGCTTAACTTAGTATCATGAGAAAATGTGTTCTAAACCACATAGCAACTAGACAGACAGCTGGTCAGGTGGTTGTTCATAGAGTGGTGATTGTTTTTGTTGTTGTAATGTTATAATCAATAGGAGTTTATATGTGGCCCAGTGTTTTTGTTTTTGTTTTGTTTTGTTTTTTTAACCTTTTTGTCAGTTATTTCTTTTTTAAGTGTGATATTACACCTGGTAGCAAGTGTGTTTTACTGAGTTCACTGTTATAAGCCAAAGTGTATGAAGAGAATGAGAGGTGATAATTCTTGCAAGGGTGGGTCTAAGTTCAAAATGACTTTGATAAACAGAAAGAGTAAAGTTTAGGTAGCATAGGAGAGTATATATATTTAGATGTGGAATAGAGACATTGATTATGTGTGAATGTGTTTGAAAAAGACTCATCAGGGAAAGTTAAAGGAATCATTGGTGTGTCTTTTTAGTTTAAAAAATAATGTGACTGTGAAGCTGTGTGAAATAGGATTGTGGACTGTAGTACTAATGTGGTAATTGCCAAATTTTGTACTTTTAAGATGTTTAATAGAGGAGTTATAGATCCTAAACCTGAATACAGTGAAGAGCATGATAAACATGAAAACAATCTGAAGTGGGGCTAAAAATTGATTTAAGGGAGAAAGATTCAGACAACTGAGATTTATTTTTTCATAGAATTACTAAAACGGAGGCTTAGTGGAAGTGTTTTCACATAACTAGAAGGTGCTAGAAAATATGACAGTGGAATACCTCTTGTTCTCATTTAGGACAGTGTCTGAATTGTAGTGTGAGAGACTTAAGTTATATAATTTGATGCATTTCTAGTAGTGAGAGTTGTTAACACTTGGAAGGAATTAGTATCATAAGGAATTGACATCATAAGTTTTGGAATCAATCTTTTTCTGTTGGGATGCTTTATAGCCAATTTGAATTTGAAAGTATAGTGTAGATTAACTGTTCAGGTCCCTTTTAGTCCTGTTATTCCGTGGTATTCCATTTAGGTATTGTGAATTTATTGAGAATGCAGACCCATGATGCAGAGGTACAAATTATATTCATTACAAACTAATCCACAAACTATATTATGTGCCTTTCTTTGTAAAATAGTTTGTTAGGGTTGTGCTATTTGAACATATTTTATGGTGGATATTCTCAGCTTTGAGCACTATACATTTACTGGTAAGACTTTATAAGTTACACATTTGAAGGAAATTTCTGTACTTGTATTACACATTTTAAGGAAATTTCTATACTTCTGAAACTTGAAATATTTTTTGAAAGAGGTAATTACTATTTTATCTGTTTTTCTTCTAAAATATTTCAAATATATCTGGTGGCTACTGTTTTATGTATGGAAAAGGTAAGGCATTGAGATTAACTTTCTCATACCTACAAAATGGGCTGTGTGTGGTGCTGAAAATAAGACCAGTGTCCTGACTCCCAGTTTGTGCTCTGTGTATTAGACCAGGCTGCTTATTTAAAGTTTTATTGCGCTAAAAATCTGTTTATAAGTTTGAGCTCCATTTTTCTGTCCATTATTACAACATAGAGAAGCACATTCATATCCCCAGAGAAATTTAGTGATATGCAGCAACTTTGTTTCACTCTTGACATTAACTGTACATTCTGTTAACATTTTTTATCTTATGATTGAATGTTTCAGGTTTTCCTCCTCCACCAGGCGCTCCACCTCCATCTCTTATACCAACAATAGAAAGGTAAATCAGTTATGGGTACTGATTTTTGATCATTGATAACCTTTTGACAGAAGAACCTTATTTTCGGAGATTTAATATTATAAATATTTTCGGAGATTTAATTTTATAAACACAGCATTTATCTTTTAATTTGTAAATCCAGATCTGTGTTAGTTACTTTTATATAAGATGTTGGACCTGTAGCCTGATATCAAAACAGGGCAAAGAAAACTAGAATCATAGTGTTTTGAAATAATATCTTGCTTTGATTTATGACACATTTGATTAAAGAAACTCCCAGACTGTTAAAAACCCAGCTACAGTTAGTTTTATGGGAAATACCAACATAAATTACTGGAAATCATGGCTAATACATGTCTCTTCTGGGATGAAGTAGGGAAAACTATTAAGGGGCCCATAGTCAAGAAAAGCTGTCTTATTCATTGATACTCTGCTCCATCTCAGCTTCCACAAAGAAGGACTGAATACATTCTTTGTGGCAGTAGCCATATTTCTGTATTGTGTACTTATGGCTTATGTTAACCAGAATGCTGTACGAAAGAATATTTCCCTCATGGGTGGCAGCATGGTGTTTAACAGCATAGAAATCACACAGTGTTGCTAGGCAAGGTTCATAAGCTCTTTAAGACTAAGTTTTCTTTTTTATCAAAAGTGTTGATAGAGTTGTGAATATTTTAAAAGCTAGTAAATATAAAGTACAAGTATAATTCTTAGCAGATAGAAATCACTAATAAGAGCTATTGTTATTTCCTCTTAAGTAGCAAACTATTAAAAATAGTGTGTTTCTGAAAAAAATGATTCAAATGATGTAAAAAGACAAAATTTGTGAGAACTTTACATTAGTAGCATCAAACCCTGCATATGATTTTCAGAGGAAATGATAAGATCAAGAAACTATGAATTGTGAGAACATAAGGATTTAGCTTTATTAAGTCTCTATTAGACACATTTGTTTTCTCAGTCAAAATGTTAAAAAGTATTCCTTGTTGATCCTGTCAGTGGGGCTGAATTACTGATTTATAACCATTAAAACCAAGACTAAATTTTTAATCTGAAATATTCTGATAGCCTGAAAGTTTCTGTTACTTTACTTGTGACTCAAGCTAAATTGATTGGATTATTTATGTTAAATAGTATTAGCACATTCTATTTTTCTGTAAAAGTAGGTATTTAAATGCTTTTTAGGTCAAAAAAAAGCCCCATGTTTTAGTATTAATTAAATTATATAGCTAAGCTGTCATTAAATTGGTGGTTGGATAAAAGTTGTAATTTTGCCTTAAGTTTTTCCTTTTGCACTACATTATTAAAATTCAGAACTTATTTGTATCAGACATAAAAATATATCTTTTTCTTCAACAGTGGACATTCTTCTGGTTATGATAGTCGTTCTGCCCGTGCATTTCCATATGGCAATGGTAAGTAGTATTATTAGACACCTAGATTCAGTTTGAATCAGTAAAGTACTTAAATATTTTTAAAGCAATAAAAATGTGTTCATGATTTAACATCTTACAGAGCAATTGAAAAATATTAACTGAAGGAATGAATGGTCTATGTATCTGCTGGGTTAGCAAATAATAAATTTCATGTATTAACTATACTTTTAGAAATTAATTCATAGGACACAGTAGGGATATTTGTACTTTGCCTTTTCTAAAAGGATTTAGGATTTGTCACCAGTTTGTCTCAATTTTTATTATTTATAATATTTCTATTTCTTGATTTATGCCATCCATCTAACCTTGTTTCCATCTTTCTCCCTCACTGGTTTAATTTTTTCCTGTATCATGTGTAGGTCCCCTTTTATGTTCAGTCTTGGCAACTTTATCCATTCCAAGGCCTTCTGATACCACTTTCTGCATCTCTTGATCAGTAATTTATTTTAAAAATGCTGTGCATTATAACAATTTTTTTTTTTTTTGAGACACAGTCTCATCTGTTGCCTAGGCTGCTGTGCCGTGGTGCTTTCATGGTTCACTGTAGCTTTGATCTCCTGAACTATAGTGATCCTCTCACCTCAGCCTCCCAAACAGCTGGGACTACAGTCATGCATCACCATGCCCAGCTGGGCTGGTCTCCAACTCCTGGGTTCAAGCAATTCCCCTGTCTCAGCCTCCCAAAGTGCTGGTATTACAGGTGTGAGCCACCACACCTGACCTGTACTAAGTTTTAAGGATAGCGTAAGCTGTATAGAGCGCTTGCCCTCATAAAAGTTATAGGCTTATGGAGAAATAGCTGGGCGACAGGAGTTAGAGGGTGTCATGGGAGCACAGCAGAGGGGTCTACTCCAGAGAGGTGGAAGGGTAGATAATTTGACTTCCAGACTATTCAAAGATAAGGGGGTGAGAGGGAACATGGTAGGTATTATAAATTGGAGAAAGTGTGTTGTGGCTGGAATGTAGAGACTGTGTGATTATGTGGGTCATTACAGCCATGCTGTGGAGTTTGGACCTTATTCAGAGGGCTGTGTGGAACCAGTTAGATTTATGCTGAGTTGTGAAATTGCTGTATTTACATTTGAAAAAAATCTTCATTCTGGCTAGTTACCATGAGGAAGTTATGAATTTAGACGGTGAGTAGAAAAGTGGGGTTGGCCTTCTTGGATTGGAACAAAAATAAGAAGCTGTAGAACATATAGGGGAGTGAAAAATAATTTTCTCAGTTCTTAGGGTGGACCCTGTTAAAAGGCAACTTAACAAGAGAGAAAAGAACAAGTTTATTAACATGTATACATCGTATATACATGGGAAATAGCCAGAGAATGAGTAGTTCTCAAAGAGGTGGCTTAGAAATCCAGGTTACATAGCATCTTCAATACAGAACAGTGAATTCTTAGAGAAGTGACAAGAAAAAGGAAAAGGGCCTTGAGTCTTCATGAGCAGCCAATTGTGGAAAGGCAATATATAGAAATACATACTAAATAAAGGCTACTTGGTAAACGTTCTCATGCAGTTTCCTCTGGTACCTTGTCCAGGCTGATAAGGGGCTAAATTTGTCTCTAGTGATCAACTTTTGGCCTTTCTGGTAGAGAGAGGAGGAGGGATGCCTTTGTCTTTGTAAACTTATGTCATGCTTTTAGGTAAATTGGGGAGGACAGGGAACTTTTCTTGTACCTGCATCTTCTCGTTACCTTCAGCTCAAAATAATCCTCATGTTAAAGAGACATGCTTTGGGGTGATATAGTCTGGTCTCCTACAGAAGTAATCCAGGGGAAAAATTAGGATGTCATGTATTCAGTACCATTGACAATGGAGAGGGAGAAAATTGAATGGACTTAAAAGGATTTATTTGATAGAATCTATTTAATAGAATCTATAAGTCTTAGTGATAGATTGGAAACAGGTAGCAGCCATACACTTATAGGTATCTATCAGGGTGTTGCATTGTCCTTCAGACTCTACCTGTTCAGAACTCTACTTGCCATTCATTCACTACAAAAGATGGCATTTATGTTGACTTACTTGTTTCAGTGACTATATTCCTTCTCCTCCCCTTTTTTTGCTAGATATTGAGGTAATCATAGTCCTTGGATTATAGTCTTGCTTCTACCTTTACTGTTTATGTGACTTAAAGATCTTCAGTTATTAAATGGACAGTTCAATTCTTCCTTTTAACATGGAGTTCATTGAAATACATTGAAGCACCTTAGTCCTGCCATTTAGTAAACCATCAAATGTTAGCTCTTATTTTTATAATTATCACCCCCATCTCCAACAAGCTCCAAGTCCCCCCCGCCACTTTTCTGCACTCTTGAGACAGTGTAGCATCATTGTTAAAGCATAGGCCCTGCATTTAAACAGCCTAGGTTTGGGTCCTGAGTTCATCTCATTTTCGTAGCTTTGAATAATAACGTACATCTTTTTTTTTTTCCCCCATCTATAAAATGAACTTTGAGTATTAAGTACTTGGCATGATGCCTTTAATATGTAAGCATTCGGTGAGCATCACTTATTAAAGTTTGATTTTTACTTTTTTAATGAGACTTTCCAGTTTCTATTTTGTTATTCAGTTCCTTGTATATTTGTTTCAATACAGATAAACATGAGGAATAGTCCACATTAGAAAGAGAGAGTAATTCTTGAGATGACCTACTCAGTTTCATTATGGAATATTTTATTTTTTAATTTTTATTATTATACTTTAAGTTCTGTGGTACACGTGCAGAACGTGCAGGTTTGTTACATAGGTACACATGTGCCATGGTGGTTTGCTGCATCCATCACCCCGTCATCTACATTAGGTATTTCTCCTAATGCTATCCCTCCTCTAGCCCCGCCATCTTCCGACAGGCCCTGGTATGTGATGCTCCCTTCCCTGTGTCCATGTGTTCTCATTGTTCAACACCCGTTTATGAGTGAGAACATTTGGTGTTTGGTTTTCTGTTCTTGTGTAAGTTTGCTGAGAATAATGGTTTCCAGCTTCATCCATATCGCTGCAAAGGACACAAACTTATCCTTTTTAAGGCTGCATAGTATTCCATGGTGTATATGTGCCACATTTTCTTTATCCAGTCTGTCATTGATGGGCATTTGGGTTGGTGCCAAGTCTTTGCTGTTAGGAACAGTGCCACAGTAAACATACGTGTTCATGTGTCTTTGTAATAGAATGATTTATAATCCTTTGAGTATATACTCAGTAATGGAATTGCTGGGTCAAGTGGTATTTCTAGTTCTAGATCCTTGAGGAATCACCACACTGTCTTCCACAGTGTTTGAACTAATTTACACTGCCACCAACAGTGTAAAAGCATTCCTATTTCTCCACATCCTCTCGAGAATCTGTTGTCTCCTAATTTTTTAATGATCACCATTCTAATTGGCATGAGATGGTATCTCAATGTGGTTTTGATTTGCATTTCTCTAATGACCAGTGATGATGAGCTTTTTTTCATGTTTTTTGGCTACATAAATGTCTTCTTTTGAGAAGTGTCTGTTCATATCTTTGGACCACCTTTTGAATGAGTTGTTTGTTTTTTTTCTTATAAATTTAAGTTGTTTGTAGATTCTGGATAGTAGCCCTTTGTCAGATGGGTAGATGACAAAATTTTTTTCCCATTCTGTTGATTGCTGGTTCACTCTAATGATAGTTTCTTTTGCTGTGCAAAAGCTCTTTAGTTTAATTAGATCCCATTTGTCTATTTTGGTTTTGTTGCCATTGCTTTTGGTGAAGTCCTTGCCCATGCCTATGTCTGAATGGTATTGTCTAGGTTTTCTTCTAGGATTTTTATGGTGTTAGGTTTTATGTTTAAATCTTTAATCCATCTTGAGGTAATTTTTGTATAAGGTGTAGAAAATGGATCCAGTTTCAGCTTTCTGCATATGGCTAGCCAGTTTTCCCAACACCATTTATTAAATAGGGAATCCTTTCCCCATTGCTTGCTTTTGTCAGGTTTTTCAAAGATCAGATGGTTGTAGATGTGTGGAGTTATTTCTGAGACCTCTGTTCTGTTCCATTGGTCTATATCTTTGTTTTGGTACCAGTGCCATGCTGTTTCGATTACTTTAGCCTTTTAGCATAGTTTGAAGTCAGGTAGTGTGATGCCTCCAGCTTTGTTTTTTTTGCTTAGGATTGTCTTGGCTATGTGGGCTCTTTTTTGGTTCCATATGAAGTTTAAGGTGGTTTTTTCCAATTCCGTGAAGAAAGTCAATGGTATTTTTAGAAAATGCTAACTTGGTATTTTCCTCTAAGTAATACATGCACATTTTTATCAAAAAGTGAGAATCTCCTGCTCACTCTTTCCTAGCCGCAACTCTTCTCTCAGAGGCAAGGTCTTTTTTTTTTTTTTTTTTTTTTTTTTTTAAATGGAAGGCCTCTTTAGTAATAACAATTATAAACCATATTGCAAGAATTAAATAGAGGAAAGTTACAGGTTTCCTAGTAAAACAGGGCTTTGGAATGTATTTGATAAATGCAGCTTTTTTGTTGGTGATTCTGTTTTACCTTTGTTTTCTTTTACTTATTTTGGAATTTTCTAATTCATCCTTAAGCAATTGTAATTATAGATGGAAATACTAATATTTCCTCATTTGCATGGGCAGACTGCTTATGAAATAAAACCTAGTTAAAAAATAGACTTTGCAGGAATATTAAACAACTACAGAGACCAGCATTTTTGATGGTTTGTTTTTAGTTCTCTCAGTGGTCTCCATCGCATTTCTACATATGCTTATCACCTTATTTCTTGAATATATAACTTTAGATACCATCTGTTATCTTTCTATTATGATAGATGTGTATTTTGCTCAGTTGTCATTACTACTCTTTTTTCTCCCACCAGTAAAATTATATTACTATTTTTGCACCTCTTTTATATGCTTGCTCTCTGTTTCATGTACCATTCTACTGTGATAAGAGTATTAGTGCATCTTTCTAAGCCTTCACTGAACTCTTTTTCCCTCACCACCCAGCTTTGCTCAATTATACTTCTTCTTACAACGTTTACATTTTGTCTTGTAACAAAATTTTTTTGTGTTCTGAGAGATTTTTTATTCTAAAAGCTAAACAATAAACAGCATTTACATTATTATGAATATGTAAATAATGTGCATTGCAGAGATAATTATATACCTAAGCTCCTCAAGGGAGAAAGTTACATGGCAAATAATTCAAATTACAAGTTGAGTATCCCTTATCAGAAATACTTGGGAGGAGATGTGTTTTGGATTTCGGATGTTTATTTTGGAATATTTGCATATACATAATAAGATATCTTGGGGATGGAACCCAAGTCTAAATGTGAAATTAATTCTTTTGTTCCATGTACAGCTTATATCTATAGCCTGAAGGTAATTTTATTCAATACTTTAAATACACTTGTGCATAAAACAAAGTTTTGACTGTATTTTGACCGATAACCATCTCATTAGATCAGGCGTGTAATTTTCTACTTGCGGCATTGTGTTGGCTCTCAGAAAATTCTGGATTTTGGAGTATTTTGGATTTTCAGATTAGGAAATCTCAACCTGTACCATTTTTGTTCCTTGTGTGTCATCAGTTGTGTAAAGTCTAACTACATTTTAGTGGGGTTTATATTTAGTACATGCCTTTCTTTGCCTGAAGTACTTAAAGATATTCTTTAATACTTTTTTTCTCCCAGAAAAAGTTTCCAAGTTTTGCTTTTCACATTTTAGTCATTTGCCCATCTGAAATTAATTTTTTGGTATAAAGATCTAGCAGTTCTCAAATCATGTATTGAATAGTCTATCCTTCCTGAGGAAGCTACAATTGTCATCTCTGTCATCTACTGCATTTTCATATGTGTATGAATCTGGTTTTGGGCTTTCTAGATACTCAGTTGGTTAACTGTCCCTGTACTAATAACTTCCATTGTATCTTTAATTATGAGTTTTATAGTAAATGTTATCTTGTACAGCCAAATCAATTGTTGCTTTTACATATGTATTTTAGACTCAACTTTGCAAGTTCATGAAAAACTGTTAGGATTTTGATTAATAACATTTATATAGTGCTTACTACATAATGCTCTTTAAAGCAATTTATGTAATCCTGAGAGGGTTTTAAAATAGGTATGTTGTTACTATCTCCATTTTATAAATGAAGAAATAGAAGTATTAATTTCCACTTATCACACAGTAAGTGGCAGAGTCAGGATTTGAACCTATGTTGCCTGTCTTCAGAGCCCTTGCTTTTATTTACTATACCATATTGAAATTGTATTGATGCTCTAGATCAGTCTGTGTGGAATTCATACCTTTATAGCATTGAGTTTATCAGTGCCCAAGGACTTTCTCTGCATTTACAGAGGTGTTCTTTGTTTTCAATAAACTGCTATAGTTATCTCCGTATACTTCTTGAATGTCTTTGGTTAGATTTAATCCTTAGGTACCTAATATTTTTGTTGCTGTTATAAGTGGTATAAACATATGAACTATGTGTTCTGTTTATATTTGCTTGTATTCAGAAATAGTTCTTTGGTTGGTTGTTTTTTATAGCCATTTACCTTGCTGAACTCTCACTATAATTTGTTGTCTATTTAGGAAATATGCTTGCAGATAATGACAGTTTTGCTCCTTTTTTTTCAGATCCTTGTTCATCCCTTTTTTTGTTTTGTTTATTTGCTGTGGCACAAACCTCCATTATAATATTATAACATTATATTATAACAAATTAAATTATAACATTATAATGTTGAAGTACTCAAAGTGCAATTCTTGTATGATTCCTTTTTTCTTCATAAAGGAAATGCTTCTAGATATTTACTGTTAGGTTTCTGATAGAACCATCAAATTAAGGAAATTCTGTTCCTCTCCTAATTTTCCAAGAGCTTATAAACTGTGAATAGATACTGAGTTGTATGAAATGCTTTCTGAAATGATCATAATTGTTTTTCTTCTCTAATCTGTTAATATGACAAATTACATTTCTACATTCTTCTAATGTTGAGCTACTGTTGATTTGCCAAAATAAACCTAACTTGCTTGTGATTATCTTTTTTTTTTCTAGATAAACACTGATAATGTGTTTCTTATTTAGGATTTTGACGTCTAAGTTTATATGTATAATAAGATTGGCCTAGGATTTCTCTTTATTTATACTTCCCTTACATGATTTTGGCACCAAGATTATACTAGCCACATGGGATAAGTCAGGGAATAATCTCTTTTTCTTTTCTCTGTCTCTCTTTGCTGGGAGTTTGTGTAATATTGGAATGGTTTGTACCTTCACTCAACTGTAAAAGGCATCTGGCTTTGTAGAAAGATTTTAAATTACTGATTTAATGTCTTTAATAGTTGTGAGACTCTTTAAGATTTCTTTTTCTTTTTGAGTCAGTTTTGTTTGGTAAATTTTTATTTTTAGGAGTTAATCCATTTCAGCTAAGTTTTTAAGTGTGTTAGTATAAGGTGCAGAGTATTCTCTTTATTGTTTAACCTGTGTTGTCTGTAGTTGTGATCCCTTTTTGCTTCTGATACTGTTCATGTGTTCTCTGTTTTCTTAATTTTGTCATAAAATTGTCATGTTTCATTTCATGTCTAATCTTCAAAAACCAACTTTCTGCTTTTTTCTATTATATGGTAGTTTTCTATGTACTTGATTCCTCTTTTCTTGGATTATTCTGTTTTTCTGAGTTCTTATATTGGAGACTTAGCTCATTAATTTTTACTCTTTTCTAATGTGATGTTTGAAGACTAAATTTCTTTCTGGAACAATTTGTATCCCTAAACTTTTTATATGTCTTATTTTTGTCTGTGTTTAGTTCCTAATGATTTAAATTTATGATATTTTTGACCCATGAATTATCAGAAATGTGTTTTTAATTTGAAATGGTTAGGGATTATTTTCTCAAAACTTGTGAATTTGACTTCTAACTTACATTGCATGGTGGTCAGAGAACATATCTGTTATATTCATCTGTGCTTGAGAAGAATAGTATTCTTTGTTATGGGCAGTATCCTATGTGATGTCCATTAAATTAACCATGCTAAGAACATGTAGCTCAAGTCTTTATTTACATGGTGGTTTGCGCCTGTAATCCTAGCTACTTGGGAGGCTGAAGAGGGAAGATCACTGAACTTAAGAGTTCAAGGCTGCAGTGAGCTATGAATATACCGCTGTACTCTAGCTTGGGTGACAGCAAGACCTCGTCTCTTAAAACAAAAACAAACCACTTCTATATTTGTACTGATTTTTTTGTCCACTTAATCTACCAGTAATTGAGAGAAGTATGTTAATCTCCCATGATCATGATGGGATTCTCTATTTCTACCTGTATTTCTATTAGTTTTTACTTTCCAAAACTTAGGATCATGTTGTTAGCTACCTGGAAGTTTAAATTTGTTCTGTTTCCTTGGTAAATTGCATGGTCCGTCTTTATGTGATCATCCTTTCTTTCCTAGGTAATGCTTTTTGTATGAGTCTGTTCTGTCATTAATAAAGCTACTTATTTTTGATCGGGGTTGTAGATTTTTTCCTCATCTTTTTTCTTTCAACCTGTTTGTGTGTTTTTATGTTGTTTGTATTCACATTATAGTTAGGTTTTTTAAAAGTACAAATCAGCACCTTTGTTTTGTAACTGATGCATTAGTCCCTTTTTATTACTGAGAATATTTAGCTATTTGAACTTAACTTTCCATCTACATCTTTGTCAAGTCTTCTTGAATTGACTTTCTCACTGATTTTTTTAAAATACTATTTTCCTCTACATTGTTTTGAAACTATACATTTTCTCTCTTTTTTTTTGTGGTTACTCTTTATTATTCATACTTAACAATATGTAGTTTCATATAATTTGAACATCTTTCTCCATCAATACAGAGACCTTCATCTTTCTCTCCTAACTTATATTTGCTTGTATTTTGGTTTATTATTTTAGTTTTATTCTTTTTAAAAAAATTCTATTATTGAATAACATATATTATTCGTTTGGATTTGCATATATGATTACCATTTGTTTGTTCAACCATTACTTTTCATCTTAAATCTAGGATAATTTTTCTTTAAGTATGTCTGATCTTTTGGTGAAGTCTGTTGGTTGTAAGTTTTGCTTATTTTTGTTGACAAAGGCTGTTTTATTCTTGAAATAAAATGTTGAGTACACTTTTCTATGTTGATATTTTTTCTCAACACCTATTTTTCTTTTTTTGAGACAGAGTCATGCTCTGTCACCCAGGCTGGAGTGCAGTGACACGATCTCTGCTCACTGTAACCTCCGCCTCCCCGGTTCAAGTGACTCTCCTGCCGCAGCCTCCCAAATAGCTGAGATTACAGGTGTGCACCACCACGCCTGGCTAATATTTATATTTTTAGTAGAGATGGGTTTTCACCATGTTGACCAGGCTAGTCTGCCTACCTTGCCCAGTGTTGAGATTACCGGCGTGAGCCATCATGCCTGGCCTCCTCTCAACACTGTCCTGGTGTATTTCTCCTCTGAACACTGAAGACGTCCCGGTGTATTCTGGTTTCCATTTTTTATATTGGGAAGTTTGTGGTCAACCTAATTCTGATTCCTATTTACCTTGCATAATGAAGGGTCTGTATATGTTAGGTCTTTAAGATTTGTTTCTGGATCTTCCCCAGATAGTGTGGGTATTCTTTCACCATGTGATATTTCTCTTTTTATTTATAAAATTAATTTCTATTATAATCTAATGACACATTTTTGGTGGGCATTTCCTTTGTTTCTTTCAAGTACCATAACATTTGTTTTTAATTGTATTTTTTCTTTAGTTGCCTTTCCCCATCTCCCTGGTTCTGCTCCTTCATGGCCTAGTCTTGTGGACACCAGCAAGCAGTGGGACTATTATGCCAGAAGAGAGAAAGACCGAGATAGAGAAAGAGACAGAGACAGAGAGCGAGACCGTGATCGGGATAGAGAACGAGAACGCACCAGAGAGAGAGAGAGGGAGCGTGATCACAGTCCTACACCAAGTGTTTTCAACAGGTTTGTTGGGTGTGCAAGAGTTTATACTATGTATTTTATAACCACTTTCAAATGTATTTTTGTTATGAGGAAGTGAATTTCAGTACACTTGGAAAAGAGATGCTGAGGGAGTACTTAGGGAGGCCATCTTAAAATGATTAGGGATTAGAGGCTTCCCATTACCTTGAACAGCAGTGTTTAAATTTGTTTGTTCACTGTCTCTTAAAAGAATTTTCCACACCTTCACTTACTTTTATCTTGCCATCTAAGTTTTTCATCTTAAGCTTAGTTGACCATATAGATATTTCCAGTGTATTATAAATATTAATATTTAAAAATAAAATTATCGCCACTTTTATTATTATTCAGTTTTTAGAGACAGGGTCTTGCTGTGTCACTCAGCCTTCCTGGAGTGCATGCAGTGGCACGATCGTAGTTCACTGCCTGGCTTCAAAGTTTCAAAGGACAGGCTGACTCTTTTGTTTCCTAATGCATTGTTCTCTAATGTAGAAAGTCCTGGGCTTAAGTGATCCTCCTGGCTTAGGCTCTCAAGAAGCTAAGACTACAGGCATGCATCACCATGCCTGGCTCATTTAAAAAAATTTTTTGTACAGACAGGGTCTTGCTATGTTGCCCAGGCTTACTCTTTTAATCCATCCAGTGGTTTAAAAACATTATAGTGATTTTCCAAACATCATTAACCATTTTTTAAAGAAAATGCACAAATAGTATCTCTTTTAAGAGTTGGAAATTTTACATTTCTTTTTGTGTTCAGATTTTTACTTCTGTACCACCTCCCCTAAAGAATTTTGTTCGAATATAAAAGTTTCATAATCTTAAAACTTTTAAAATGGCTTTTCCTATCAGTCTTTCCTGCAGCACACTTATTATGTAAGTTTAAATGTTTAAAGACATTTGTCTTATAAGTGTTTTAAAAATTTTTATCCTGATTTTAGTTATTGTTATATTCAATTTTTATATTGTCAATGCAAACCATACAACAGTAGTCTAATAAGATTATAATACTATTTTTATTGTATTTTTTCTTTAGATATATTTAGATAAACAATTTAAACATTTTGAGTTACAATTTTCTACAGAATTCAGTGCAATAATATGCTGTACAGATTTGAAGCCCAGGAACAATAGGCTATAACATATAACCTAGTGTATAATAGGCTATACCATCAAAGTTTGTAAAAGGACACTCTGTGGTGTTTGCACAACAATGAAATCACCTCATAATGCGTTTCTCAGAACATATCCCTGTCATTAACTGACACATGACTATATACATATATTGTAAATTTTGAAAATAATATAATGGAACCACATTCTTTAATGAGAAGGAGGAGCTTTCCGCCATCTCCAGTGAGTATTACTATTGTTAGGAAAAAACAGAGTTTGTTCAGAATACTTAAAATATGCAGTAAACCATCCTGTAAACAGATGTACTGCCATTCAGGCTTTGGTTTTCCATTGATAGAGATAGGCAGAGTCCATTTAACATAATTCTAAGGACTCTAGGATTTTCAGAATGGCAAATTAGCACCAACTTCAACTTATAATCACCAGCTACATTAAGGAACAATGCACTGGGAAACAAGAGAGTCAGCCTGTCATTTGAAACTTTTAAGCCAGGCATTTACTTCTCCTCTCCAGCTATGAAAGTCATGGTGGCATCTTCTTCCAGTATAAGGCTATTTAATCTACACTGAAAATGTGTTATTTAGTGGAGCCACTTTTGTCAGTAATTTTAGTTAGATCTTCTGCATAACTTGCTGTAGCTTCCATATCAGCACTTCCTTCTTCACCTTGTACCTTTATGTTATATGGATAGTATCTTTCCTTAATCCTTACAAACCAACCAACCTCTGCTACCTTCTGTTTCTTCTGCAGCTCCCTCACCTCTCTCTGCCTTCATAGAATTGGACCTTGCTCTGGATTAGGCTTTGGTTTAAGGGAATGTTGTGTGGGTGGTTTGTTCTTCTATCCAGACACTAAAACTTTCTCCATATCAACAATAAGGCTGTTTTCATTTTCTTAACCATTCATGTGTTTACTGGAGTAGCACTTTTAATTTTCTTCAACTTTTTCTTTGGCTTGACAACTTGGCTGTTTGGTGTATGAGGCCTAGACTTTAGCCTGTCATTACTTTCGACATGCCTTCCTCTCCAAGTTTCATCATGTTTAGCTTAATCATTTTTAGCTGTTGATTTAAAATGAGAGATGTGCAACTCTTCCTTTCACTTGAACACATAGAGACCATTGTAGGTTTATTAATTGACCTCATTTCAACATTGTTGTTTCTCAGGGAATAGGGAGACCTAAGGAGAGGGAAAGGGAGGAGCTGAACAGTGGATCAGTCAAGAACATGTACATTTATTAAGTTTGCTGACTTAAATGGATGTGGCTCATGGAACCCCAAAACAGTTACCTTAGTGCCTCAAACTAGATCCTTTTCAGAGATATTATAACAAATTACTGAGTTTATTTTGTTGCAAAAAAAGGAAATCATGCATAATTTTTTCATATTATGCATTTCCATGAACTTTATGAAGAGCCCTCATATTTTCAAGCTGACTAGGATTGGTTGGTAGCTTAAAATGTTACATAAAAAAATGCACAAGAAGGAACTCATAAGGATTTATTAATCTTTTTCCCTTCCTTTGGCTCCTACTAATATGACTTATACATTGTAGGTACTTAATAAAATTTTACTGACCAAATAAGTAAACACTATGATAAGTGTGTATGCATCAGTATATTGTTTGTGTTTGCTTGGTGGTAAATGTGCTGTTGACTTCAGCTCATTTAAGCGCATGATTTTTTTAAGTTTAAGGGCATTACTTTCCAGAGAGTCGAATTGTTTCTATTGTGGAAATGAGTATATTTGAGATAGCATTGCTATCTCTAGAATGTACATGTTTATAAGTAAGAAGCTTAATGCAAAACTTGATAGGAAATAAGAGTAAGATAAATTGCCAGAGCTCATAAATTTTTGTATAAATAATACATTGTAGAAGATTTGGCTAAATCCTCTAATTCTACTTCAAATATATGCACAGATATTACTGAGTTCTTATTGAAACTTAAAAGTGTTAATGGTTAAACCATGTTTGACATTCAGGTTGCTGAGCTGTAGGGCATTAGCAGTCAGTGTTTACCTAAATTTGACCAAAATGTTTAAGGCCAGAGAGGCAAAAAGTAGAGGAATTTTCGGTTGCTCTGAATTATCCAACGAAAAAATTATACCTGGGAAAATTCAAGTGTAGTATAAGTAAAGGTTTCTGAAGGCTGATGTTTTAGCAATATGACGTGTAGTATATGTTGCTTTACAAATTACAGGGCCATTGTTTTGAAAATTATAGACCAGTTTCAACATCTGTTTTTTAGGCGGCTTAATTATGGGCTAGAAAGAAGGCTGGTCATTTTAGGATGTTTGAAATGAGTTCTAATGATTTCCAGGTCCAGAAAAACCTTTGTAGTTCAGCCACTTATCAGAAGAGGGGATGGAAGGAGAAAGGTCTTTACATTTTGTGTGTAGGACTCAATCTTCTACCATCTGTTATAAGGTTCCCATCACAGGCTGCTTTCAGAATCTAAAGGCTCCAAAGCCAAAAGAGGTTGGTTTTAGGGTAAGAGGAAAAAGAGAGGGTTATAAATGATGCATTATGAGATAATTGACTTTAATTATTTTTATGTAAATCTAGTTGGAGTCATTGAAAAGCCTCACTTTTGGAGAGGAGTTAACTATATTTCCTATGGGGCTAGTTTATTCTACTTCATATATTTCCTATGGGGCTAGTTTATTCTACTTCATATATTTCCTATGGGGCTAGTTTATTCTACTTCAAGACATGGTAATAAAAAGTTCTGCTTCTGAAAAAATTAAGCATTAAATTCACCAAAGACTGCCATTTATTGAGTGCCTGCTCTCATACCAAGCACTTTGTAAATGTTGTCAGTTCTACAGAAACCTTGAAAAAGACTGTTGGCAATGTTACAGATGAGAAAACTGAGGTTTAGAGAGGATAAATAAGAGCCTGGGTCACTCACTCACTTAGTAAGTGGCAAGATCAGGATGTGATTCTGTGTGTACTCTGCTTGTACTCTTTTCTGCTGCTCTCTACTGACTGGCATGGCTGTTACCTTTCAGGCGACATGCTTCCACACTCCAAGTACAAAGTGCGTATTTATGGTTAGGAAAAAATAGTGGAAATACATATACACATATGTGCAAATGGATATATTAATACATTTTGTTTTTAAATAAGATTCTAAAATTTTAATATCCCACATATAATAACTTGGTTAGCAGTATGATTGGGCATTAAGCATAGCATTACTGAATTATTACTTTTGCTAAAACACAGGCTAACGTATCTTTTCAAACATGGCTTGTAATTGTCACCTATGTTAAACCCTGAGATTCCTTACCATCTTGATGTTTCATACAAAGTACTAGTTTAATAATTCATATTAAACATTTCTAGAAATCAAAGCTCTTCAGCATACTCTTGTGAAAGATTTTATTCTAAGTGAATTTACTGATGTTAGGTTGTACAAAGTGTTGATTTGTATGCTAAACAAAGAAAAGAGAAGAAATAAGAGACTTGAAGGATAAGGAAAAAGATGGAAAGAGAATGTCATTTAAGGGACATAAAAGGAAAAGAGGTCTAGGGAAAGGAAAGACCACTCTCTTAACACTGGCCATTAGTCTCAGTTTTACCAGTCTGTGTAATTCAATCCAAAATCAGAAAATGGAGATGCAACTTACATAGTTGAAGTTATTAGCCATGTGGTGTGTACACACACACACACACACACAATTAGGATGTCAGAATGCAGGTATGTCCAGTCTGCATTTTGTATGGATACTGTAGAAGTTGCTTTGATATCTCTTCTCTATTTGAATATTTTTTAAAGATAAACCTTAAGTTTAAAAACTTCGTTTGCTTTCTGCTTTGTAGTCATTGTGAGTTGTATATTTTTATAATGTTTTACGTGTGTCCAAGACTCTAAGAATATTGGTTAGAAATCTGAGATATACAAATATTCTAAAAGGAGCAAAAATTTTAAAAGCTAATAATTTAAATCAGTTGCAGATCTCATTTTCAAGAAGTGAAAAAACAAAAGCATTGTTAAATCTTGTTAACAGCAATGAAAGCACAGAACAAAATTGGCCATTTAACATGGGTAATTATTATATATTTATATTCTTAGCTCTAGTGCTATTTTGAGAACAAGCATTGTTTTCCTCTCAATTCAACAAATATTTATTCCTCACCAATGTTGTAAAAGATGCTAATGTAGAGATTTTTGGTTTGGACTTCAGATCACATTTTCTCTTTTACAGTTTGAATCCATTGAGAATTAATGGTCCAGTTATCAAGGAAACATTTCTATTTCTATTTCAGTGATGAAGAACGCTACAGATACAGGGAATATGCAGAAAGAGGTTATGAGCGTCACAGAGCAAGTCGAGAGAAAGAAGAACGACATAGAGAAAGACGACACAGGGAGAAAGAGGAAACCAGACATAAGTCCTCTCGAAGGTTTGCTCTTTAATAAATAGTGAACCAGTAGTATGTGAGAGATTTTGACTTACTACATTATCACATTGGAAGAGGGGAAATTTTGGCCTATGAACCAATCTTTAATAAGTTGTGAATCAAAGCAGTGCTTGGTTTCATTAAAGAAAAATTCAGGGCTTTGTCGCAAATTTTTTTTAAAAAGCATTAAAATAACTATTGTTTGCCTAAAATCAACCCTATACAGTATTTCCAGTAGTGCTTGTTTCTGTTGCTGTATATTATAATATAGTTTAGAGTAAGCTGTATAGGCACTGGGAATCTGAGATAATATCAGTGAAGATGCCCTATAACTACTACATAAAAGTCACATAAAAACTGATTGTTCCCCACACTGTATTTATGAGAAAATGCGTTATTTTAAACTCAGTGTTGTATTGAGAATTTCTTTAGAGTGGTTTTATTTTTGTCACCAATTGTGTATTTAAACAGAACACACATTTTTTTTTTTCCAGTAATAGTAGACGTCGCCATGAAAGTGAAGAAGGAGATAGTCACAGGAGACACAAACACAAAAAATCTAAAAGAAGCAAAGAAGGAAAAGAAGCTGGCAGTGAGCCTGCCCCTGAACAGGAGAGCACCGAAGCTACACCTGCAGAATAGGCATGGTTTTGGCCTTTTGTGTATATTAGTACCAGAAGTAGATGCTATAAATCTTGTTATTTTTCTGGATAATGTTTAAGAAATTTACCTTAAATCTTGTTCTGTTAGTATGAAAAGTTAACTTTTTTCTCAAAATAAAAGAGTGAATTTTTCATGTTAAGTTAAAAATCTTTGTCTTGTAATATTTAAAAAATAAAAAGACAGCAATGACTTTATATCCAAGAAAGGAATGTGAATGAGTCACTTAACAGGGAATCCAAAGAGTTGTGTTAGCTTTGTACTTACACAATATCTGATAAAAGGTCAAGGTTCCACTTTAACTAGTTTTTTGTTGTTGTTGTTGTTGTTGTTGTTGTTGTTAACCAAATACCAGTCTCGTAAGAGGCTGTATAAGAGGCAACAGAGGGTCCCTCTAAGGCTTGAGATTAAAACTAGTCTTTTTCATTACTGCTGTGACACTCTTGCTTAGTATATTAAGAGACTTATACATTTTTGATATCACAACTTTTTGATAGCTTTTCCATGTTCTAAATTTGGGTTCCTGGTGAAACTAAATGGGGTACACTTTCATATCCAAATTAATAAAACCTATAAGGTATTTGGGTGGCCTCTGTGAAATAAATTACCCTTAGCGTAGTTTCTAGGAGGCTCATGTACAAACACTGTTGTGACACAAATTTGAATTGCCTCATGATCATCTATAAAAGCCAGGGTCAAGCTGGTTTGGCCTTCTTGATGCATTTTCCAAAGCCCATTGGTAGAGCAGCACAAGTTTTTATACAGTTACTATTATGGAAAAAAATTAAGAGTTTTAGCCATTTCTTATTAAACTAAGAAAACAAGTTTCTAATTCTCTGAGCATTTTTAGGGATAACCCCAGGAGGTATTTGTCAGTGATGGTAACAAATAACATGGTATTTGAAAGAATAAATTACTAGGATCTTTTAAATGGTAATATAGGTAACCTTAATTAGTATCACATACTAAAAGACAACTATAATTTTTGAAAAATATTTATTTCTTCTTTGATGAAAACAACGTTTCTCAGCAATGCATTTTAAAAAATCTTTTGGCTTTAAATTAAAAATGCCCATAATGTACCCTTGGCAGACTTCAGCCTATACCAAATTTTTAATTTAAATCAATTTGAATTTAGTGGGGTATACAAATCATTTTAGCTGTTTTAGGGCTTTTTTATTGAATAGAAAAATATAAACAAAGTTGTGGAGTAATGAGAAATCTTCCACACTGAAAAAAGAAAAACAACTAGTAGTTTTTATTCTTTTGGAATCATATTTTTCTGAGGTGTA
Organism: Plecturocebus donacophilus; assembly: GCA_004027715.1. Lineage (NCBI taxonomy): Eukaryota > Metazoa > Chordata > Mammalia > Primates > Pitheciidae > Plecturocebus > Plecturocebus donacophilus. The sequence continues at coordinate 73,825 of PVKP010000975.1, read as the reverse complement.
ACTGGCTTTCATTAGATCATACTTTTCCTGAAATTTTTACAATGTATTCTTTAAATATAAAAACTGACAAGATAAATATAGTGTTTCAACTTAGCTTGTGATTTTTCTGTTTTTCTCTGACCCATCATTGATTCTATAAAAAAGTGCCAGGCCAAGAAACAATAGTTAGAGTAATTCTTCCTTTAAGTTCTTTCAGCATTCTTGCCAGGCATGCATGTGTCATTCCTGATGTACTTCTGCCATTGACAGCAAGAAGAATATCACCACATCTAGAAAAACAAAGTAAGATATGATTAATATTTTAATTCATTGCTGAAGTTAATCAAAGTTTATGTTAGTGGTCCTAGTTTTTGCTACATCTGACCATTTTAATTATATTAACTTTTAATTTAGATATTTCTTGCCTGTTATTTACATTCTCCAAACTTACTATCCATTCAGCCTGTGTTAGAAGGGAATGTATGGGAAGTTGTAGTATGGTGCCAAGAACATGTATAATTATTTTGGATTTCCCAGAAGTTGAATGCTACATAAATACTTTAAATCCCCACAAAGTATAATAAATACATGTCTTATCTCAAATAGGCCAAACTTTTGCATTTATGAAACAACATTTAAGGTTTTTTTTGTTAGTCATTATTACCTAATTCTTCCATCATTGTATGCTGGTGTTCCTTCAACAATGGATTTGATGAAAAAAGGTTTGTTTCCATTGTATTCTTCATAACCTCCTACAATGCAGAAGCCCAGACTTCCAGCTGTGTTTCTTCGTAATATAATATCTTTACAGTTACTCAAGTACCTGAAATAGAATGTAATCAGTGTACATCCACATTTAAGTTTCACAGTTAAGGGAATACTTACTGTGATTCATCCCCCATTCCTTTTGATGGTATTTTAAAGGCTAAGTAGCACTGCATAGGTCCAACTTAAAATTGTATCATAACTTGGTGACTTTTGTGCTAACTGGCTTTTTGTAATTGAACCTCTGTTTTCCATAATTTTGAACATCCTTAAAAAAGTGACACCTCTATTGTATTGTTATACATTTACTAGGAAAGATAATCATTTTTAGATTAAAGGAAGACACTGCTCATATTTGTATTAGCAAAAAGTTGGATAGGCCTAAACCCTTATTGATGAACAAACATACTTATGGATGTCATATTTTTGAAATAATTTTTAATGAAGGCAAAAATCCTTTGAATAATCTCAATGAAAACAATTTAAACCTAATCCTAACAAATGAATTTGTATACTTTCTTTGACCTTTGAAAAAATACCAGTTTACACCCATTTCTACACATTTGATAAGTCATAGGGAAGCATTTAGGCATAAAGTGAATGGAAACAGATCCATTTAAAGATTATGAGAACAATTCATATAGGAGGAAAAACAAACTGGCAGTAAACTGGATAGGAAGTTAGAAAAGGAATAGGAGAAGGAAAGGCTCAGCTCTTCTGTAAATTAGTAGAATCCTCAATAAAATAGCAAATGAGATTGAAGAAATTTTTATTCAGTGGCCTCCAATGGATCAGTGTTCCTCTAGGTACAGGCCAAGTGTTAACTATATTACAGTTGCCATAGAAGTGTGTGTCAGGAGCTGAATTTTACTCTAAGACGATCTTGTTCACCATATGTGTAGCTGTAGTCCAGGAACTGGTTTGAAAGGAAATGAGCATTTTCACGTTGACAAAAATCAAGATATGGCTATTTTGTTTATATACTGTACCTTAAAATACTAACTGCTTTTTAAAAACCAATAAAAAGTCTTGTGAAATGTTAAGTGATAAAGTTGATCATTACATGTGTCACCGACCTTGTTAGCCAATGTAACGTGACTTTTTTCATGATGTTTTCACTTGAAATAAAACAAGCTTTAGGGGTTTATTTGGCAAATAGCTTTAAAATGTAATGCTCAAGTTCAACTCTAACCAGTTCTGAATCTATTGTCATACATCATCTATAACAGTCAATTTCTTTTACTGAAATGATTGCTTAAAAGTATGAATTTCATTACATTTCATATTTTGTAAAATATCTGCTGACAGTAAACCTTGATGTCAGTGGTAAATTGATTCTTTGGGAGCTGTGGTGTGTCAGATACACATTTTACATAATGCTTCACTGACTCCTCATGTACAAAGCAGGTAACTGGCTATTCTGTAAATATCAAAGCATTATATTCTCACCTGGGAGGATATATGCCCAATTTTTTGGAGAAAGCTAAGAATTAGATGATTGTTACCCAAGGTCATGATCAAATATCAGTTTTAACATTTCCCAGTTGTGATTCTTTAAAATATATAAATTCGTATAAAATATATACATCATAGAACAATATTTGAAACTCTTGTTTCTCCTTCTTTTGACCATTGTGTTTATTTCCATTACCTGTCTCCTTGGACCTTACACTCTTACTGAATATTTAATTTCATATGGAGAAGCTGTAAACATAACCATCTAAAACTTTGTGTGTTCTACTTCAAAGCTTTGAACCCAGTAAGTCAGTGTGTCTGTTTTCCTAGCCTCTAGATACTGGAAAGAACATAACTGCTTGGATCATCTTTCTGCAGATGTTTAAACCAAACACAAAATGCTCTGTCCTCCTGAAGCATCCATTCAGGTAGATATCAGGGTTACTAGTTTTATTTCATTAAAAAGTAAGTGTTTTCCTTTAGTGGTGTTGAGTATTTAACTTTATTGCAGCAGTGAGAACTCCATGTTAACCTGTTTCAAAGTCAGACATTGGTTAGTTGGGTCTGACTTTGTGGGCATGTTTTTCTTAAGTTGGGTGATTTCACTCCCCACTGGGAAATGTGGCAGCTGTTTTTGGTCAGTGACCTCTGAGATATTAGGTGGCTTTAAACTCTGAATGTAAATGTGGACTTTTTTCTTATTCTGAAGTCAGTCTGTAAATTTAGGCCTATCAAAGATTTGGCATAGTATAAGGAATAGCAAGGAGTTTGGTAGTTTTTCCCAACGAGAAAATTAACTTATTTTGGGAAATAATTGGGAAAATTTGTTCCCAATGAGAACAAATTTAATGAAATGAGTTAATGAGTATAGTGACTCATTTGATTTCCACTGAAATGAGTTAATGAGTATGGTGAAGTCTTGAGCTGCTCAAGAAGCTAAGTTTTTTCTAATTTTTATATATCCCCTTTATTACTAATTGAGTTAATACATATTTGAGAACACTGCCTGACCTAGAACAAAGTCTGCAGACTAGCAAGAATATGAAGGCAGAGCCTCTTCCCTAAGAAAAACACTGTTTAGAAAATAAACTGAGTGCATCAACCAAAGCCAGTTGTGGGATCCTATTTCTTTCTGATTTAAATTCTTTTCAAATTTTCATTGCTAAGTGGTGTTAGAATAGCAGAGGTTGGAAAGACAGTGGATGTAGGATGTTTTGAGCTCTTTGTGAGAACAGAAAATTGGAAATTGAATCTATAGGAACAGTCCTTTCACAAAATGCCTTATTATTTTGCTGGCCCTGTGTTCAGAAAGGTTTAACGTCTTGGCCCCGGTTTATATGTAACTATGACCACTACTTAATGGATTCCAGTGAGTAATGTAGAGCCTCCTGCTATGATTAACCTAGCATTTACTCCCTCTTCTGGATCAGGTGCCTCTCAGTCTGTGGTGAAGGGACCACCTTTTATTTTTCTTAGTTTATTGTAGACATTTAATACTTTCATTAAATAAAATAAAAAATGAATTTCTAGAAAAAGGAAATCTTTAACCCCAATTTTTATTGTACCTAACAAACATAAAATGTTTTAATATAATCAACATAAAAGGAAAAAGAGTTATAAAAACTATGCGTTGTTCATTTAAGATGTTTATGGGAGATTAATATGGACAATCACTGTTATACTCATAACTCTGTGTTCCTCAGTTTTCCTAAAGTTATGAGAGAAATGCTTAGTCCAGTTTTAATGTCTATATGTATACTTTGAACAAACAGGTATAGCAATGTTTAATATAAGTGAAGTTACTTGCTATAAGGATAAAGGATATCTAAACCATTTTCTGCTACACTATTAGCAGAAAAGCCAGTCTAAAAATAGATATGTTCAGAACAGATTTTAAAGCAATTTTACTAAGCTCATGATTTAACTTCAAAATTTGTCTTTAATTATTCCTCAATGATAGCCAATTACAACAATTTATGCTACAAAGTTATAGTCAAATTTAAATTATCTCAGTGACATGAATTCTGAATTCATGAATTTCTTCTGTGTTGGTTTTCTATTCTGAAAATCAACATTCTATAAAATCTGTAAGATATTTGATAACTTTCTGCAGCTGTGCAATATCAAATTTATCACCTACTTTATTGATAACTGTTATCAAGTTACATCATAACAATTTATGGAAGCTATTCTTCCAAGCGTCTTTCATTTTGCCCTTTGGTGTTATTGACCATTGAAAAAATCTTGCATTTTTTTCCTTGCAGGAAATATTAAGCTCAGTAAAAATGTTGAAGATAATCTGGCAAATAAGCAAGTTTGGCCATTCATTTTACATCTTTAAAAAGTTAGGACCAAACTGGCTTTCTGTCTTGCAGAAAAAATAAGGGTTTGATCTGTGGTTCAAACGTTTGTGACAGAATTTTTCTTTATAAGCCTGTTACTCAGCATGAAATGATAGTTTGTTATGATTAGCTTCTTTATTATTACATAATGAAGAGAATAAATTAGAATTTAATGCACTAGCTTTTATGTAGCCACAATTTTTACTATGTCACTAAACACATTATTTAGTTTGGCTGACATCACAGCAAAATCTTCTGAAGGAGGCACTGTATTTACATTCATTATCCTGCAGGTTCTTTAATCTGGGGAGCCAGTACTCCAGAAAGTTTACAATCAATGCAACTGCACCAGCAAAACATACTCCTATCTAAAAATTTAAACTTCCAATTCACCGACAATGTAAAACTTCGTTAGTTTTGTATGATTCAGAGCTAGTTGTGTTTATTGCCAAATAACTTTTTAAAAATTCTGATATCACATGTTTAAATCGTACATACACTAAAAAAATTTGCCTGTGTATTCAAGTTAAAATGAAAAATATGTTGCTGGCTTTTTTTGAAGTTGGTTTTCGTATCATCAGTCATGAAACATAGTATCCTTTTTGCTACAGATTCACCCAGTGTTTCCAAGCAAAATTATAGTTTTTACTAAATACCTTGGGAATGTGTATATACATTTTTAATCTAACTCAAAATGCTACTTTATTATAGGAAGTCCACAAAGCATATAGTTTGTACATGGTATATTGGCATCTACTTCTGGTGACTTTTTAAATACTCTTCCAAAAAATTATTTTGGTTTTGAACTTCTTTGTAAGAGGCATTTACGATTCCATTGTTTTATTACCCCACACCTCTCCACATTATTTTGTTCAACAATCAACTGTTAAGCAGTCATTTAAAGGCCTTCAGAAACACTAGATATTCTTTTCTTTTGGAGATTCCACTCATTATTATGGCAAACATTAAAATATCAGTGTGGGAGAGTGGAGGAAGAGAGACAATGCATTGTGAAAGGCTCTGCCAGGCTTGTCTTAGTCAGCTGGGGAGAAATAAACACTCATGAGCTGGTACCATGAGGAGAAATTTCTACTATATGGAATATGGCCCTGGTTCTTTCCTTGTTATGAACCTCCAGCAGATAGCTTCTCAGAAAAATTTACCTCACTAAAAGATTCAAAAAAAAAAAAAAAAACAGATGTACTACAAAAAACAAGAGGAGAGAGAAAGTAACAGGAAAAATAGGAACAGACAAAACCACTCACCAGAAAAATGCTGCACAGAAAGGAAGTGTTACTTACAGAAAATAAAATGTATAACCAACCATATTACTATGAATTTAAAATATTTCTGAAGCAACTGCTCTATGGATGCAGAGATAAGACTTCAAGGAAGATATGGTGAGACAACACAAGAAATGAGCTGATAAAACAGAAGGTAAAAGTGGAAGAGAAAAATAAAAACACCACAGCTATGAATGTGGTTACAAACAAACAGAAATAATACTGAAAACACAGTGAGCACTGAAGGACAGATGCAGATAAGCCAAGAAATCATGAAACACTATTTACAGTAGCAAAGACATGGATAAAAGAAATGTGGTACATATACACCGTAGGATACTATGCAGTCATAAAGAAGAACAAGATAATGTCTTGTGGGAATATGGATGGATTTGGAGGCCATTATCCTTAGCAAACTAACTCAGGAACAGAAAATGAAATACCTCATGTTCTTACTTAAGTGGAAGCTAAATGATGAGAACACATGGACACAGTGAGGGGAACAACAGACACCAGGGCCTACTGGAGGATGGAGGGTTGGAGGAAGGAGAGGAGCAGAAAAAATAACTAATGAGTACTAGGCTTAGTACCTGGGTGATGAACTCATCTGTATAACATATCTGACATTAAATGTAGGTAGGTTTGAGGTAGGTATAAAAGAAAATACTTAAAAAAAAATAATGTTGTTGCTTCTGAAATGATTTGGCCATGAATAACTAATTTCATTTCTGATTGACTATGACTTATCAGCAATCATCATATAGGAAAAATGATGGGGGAAAATTACAAGAAATTTGAGGCCTAAGAAGGTGGCCTAAGAATTGAAGGCAATGAAAAAAGCTGTACATCTTATGATGGTGGCTACATGAAAAACCCAGTGAATGACAAAAGTCTGCTTCATTTAGACCCTTCCTAAACTGGCTTTATGGTAGAGAGAAAACTAATTGTATAGCTCACATTATTAAAGCCATGTGTAGGCTTAGCATCCTCTTAAAGGTGCTCACCAAATGTACATTGCAAAAATCATAGACTCTGAGACCAGACAGCCTGGTTCAAATTCCAGTTCTGCCTATTTTGTAACCTTGGACAAGTGTGCCACTCTGGGATTTAGTTTCCTACCTTTAATGTGAGGATACCATTAGTACCAAAACAGAGTCGACGTGAGTTTTTAAATGAGTGCAATATGCAAAGAACACATAAAGCTCTTACAAAATGCCAGGCACACAGAAAGGGCTTTATAAGCATTAGCCACAGCTGCCTCTTTTGCTATTACTGCATAATGTGAATGTACCTGATAATGTCCCTGTCTTATAATTAAAATGTGAAAGTTTTTTGACTTTAAAGGGAGAAGACATGAGATCTGCTTCCTTGCTATTCAATATAAACCATCTTCATTAAGATATTTTAAGAGTTTCAGGAGAGTAAAAGGTTAAATTCTTAGGCAAGAGGAGAAATTAGTCAATGTGTATTACTATCATACTAGTCCAGATGAGAGCATGTTTGGAAAGACTTCCAAATGTGGAATGTGAGCCCTGAGAGCCAACAAAGAATGAAGCAGAAAGCCTTCAGTGTTTCCTGAATCACCTCCAAGTGAATGGCAGATGACAATTTGTAGAGCGGAGGGACAATGTCTGGAGCTGTGACCCAGGAGTCACTCTTGGCACACGATGCACTGCCAGTAATGCACATTTGCATTGTCCTTCATAGACCACTTTTACTGTCTCCTCCCATTAGTTCAGAACAAGCACAGCTTACCAGTGCTACCCTCTTTACATATATTCTGTGTCATACTGCACTTAAGGACATAATTACAATGGATTTCCTGTTTCTAGACCTGCTGACATGAAATATCATTTTTCTTCATTGATAGTGCACCTTAGCTAATGGCTGGATCATAAATTATGGCAAATAGTTTCCTCAAAATTTGTTAAGTGAAAGGGAAAAAATGTTTGGCCAAGTAGATTTGTAACTTGGAGGGAAATTTCTATGGATTTAAAAATATCCATTTATAGCTTAACTCTTAATTCAAGTAACATGACTTTTGCTAAGACAAATGGCCTGAAATTCTTAGGATGAATGATATTCATGCTAAATGGCTAGAGACATTTAAGCCAGTGGTATTGCATCAGTCAGGAAGAAACTGGTGTCCTTGAGGCTCTGAGCAGTTGTGATTAGAGATGGAAGCAGATGCCCCCTCTCATGAAAACTGAAGGGGGCTCATACCCTGGGACTATCTGAAGCCTGATCTAGGGGCGTGACTGACTACCGACGTTTCTGAGAAACACCAGGAGGACACACTTCTAGTTTGAAAATGGCAGAGTGAAGCTTGGGTTTCCTCTTCTGCTTTTAAACATCACCATAAAAGCAACTTGGAGACTTGGAAACAGAAATGCAAATTCCATCTTAAAAAAAAGAGTCACCACATACAAAAGAGACATGCCAAAGGCAGTCAAAGAGGAAAGATGGAAGAGAAGACACCCACAACTAGAGAGGACAGACCAAGCCAGTAGAGCCTTGAGGTCTTAGCAAATGGCCACTCTGGTGGGCAAAATACCCATTCTACATGGGAACACCAGACACAGGAGGGCTGGCTGCTAGCAGGCTTCCCTGGGCCAAGATTGGCAGAAAAGAGAGGGATGGGTAAGCCAACGAGAAGCCAAGATATAATGCACAGGTATGGGATGCAGTTGACCAGTGTGGGAAAGTAGCAGAAGAGAGACTACACGTGTGAAAGGCTCAGCCAGGCTGGGCTTAGTCAGCTGAGGAGAAATAAACACTCATGAGCTGGTACCATGAGGAGAAATTTCTACTATCTGGAATATGGCCCTGGTTCTTTCCCCATGTTAAGAACCTCCAGCAGATAGCTTCTCAGAAAAATTTACCTCACTCAAAGATCATATATATATATATATATATATATATATATATATATATATATATACATATATATATATATATAAAACCAGCAGAGATGCACTACAAAAGACAGGAGGAGAGAGGAACAGGGAAAATAGGAACAGTTTTACAAAAACCATCTCCAGAAAAATGCTGCACAGAAACGAAGTGCTACTATAGAAAATAAAATGTATATCCAACCATATTACTATGAATTTAAAATATTTCTGAAGCAACTGCTCTATGAACAAGAGCTGGATGCAGAGATGAGACTTCAAGGAAGATATGGTGAGACAACATAAGAAATGAGCTGATGAAACAGAATGAAAAAGTAGAAGAGAAAAATAGAAACACCACAGCAATGAATGTGATTACAAACAAATAATATTGAAAACACAGTGAGCATTGAAGGACAGATACAAATAAGCCAAGAAAACATGCAACACTATTTACAATAGCAAAGACACAGAATCAACCTAAATGCCCATCAATGGTAGACTGGATAAAGGAAATGTGGCACATATATACCATGGAATACTATGCAGTCACAGTGAAGAACAAGATCATATCTTTTGTGAAAATACGGATGGATTTGGAGGCCATTATCTTTAGCAAACTAACTCAGGAACAGAAAACGAAATACCTCATGTTCTCACTTAAATGGGAGTGATGAGAACACACGGACACAGTGAGGGGAACAACACACACTGGGGCCTACTTAACGCAGGAGGGTGGGAGGAGGGAGAGAATCAGAAAAATAACTAATGAGTACTAGGCTTAGTAACTGAGTGATGAACTCATCTGTACAACAAACCCGTGTGACATGAGTTTACCTATATAACAAACCTGCATATGTACCCTGACCCTAAAATAAAAGTTAAAAGCTAAGAAAACAAAATAAAAAAAAAAAGAGTTGAAAAGGATCCAAGAGAACATTAAAGATATGAAATATAAAAGATATCAAAGAAACAGGCCGGGCGTGGTGGCTCACACCTGTAATCCTAGCACTTTGAGAGGCCAAGGTGGGCGGATCACGAGGTCAAGAGATCGAGACCATCCTGGCCAATATGGTGAAACCCCATCTCAATTAAAAATACAAAAATTAGCTGGGCGTGGTGGCACACATCTGTAATCCCAGCTACTCCAGAGGCTGAGGCAGGAGAATCGCTTGAATCCAGGAGGCAGCAGTTGCAGTGAGCCGAGATCGCATCACTGCACTCCAGCCTGGCGACAGAGCAAGACTGTCTCAAAGAGAAAAAGAAACAAATTAGAGTCCCTGAAAAGCAGCAACAAAATAATAGAACAGTTATTTTAAACATTAGGTGAAAAGACCAAGCCTCATATGGAGGGAAAGACATGACATGAGCCTCCCACTTCTCTGCACCATTCAATGCTACTTAGCAGTGATACAATGCCTCTGTAGTCCTATAGGAATGAAGTGTGATGCAATAATTTGACATGTAGGCAACCTGGCGCATGTCTGTACAGATGTACCATAACTTATTTAACCAATCCCTATTGGCAGTGGACACGACGATGGTGCAATGCCTATTACGATAATCAAGATACATCAGATTTGTTTTTAAATAAAATGCATGGTACATAGGAGTGTGTATGCTACCATTCTGTCTGTGTATATGTGTGTATATACATATAAACAAAAGTCAGGGGTGAGCAAATTGCAGCCCAGCCCACCACCTGGTTTTATAAGTAAAATTTTACTGGAACGCAACCATCCCCATTCATTCATGTATTGTCTGTGGCTGCTCTCACACCACAACAATAGAAATGAGTAATTGCCACAGAGACTGTGTGGCCCTCAAAGCCTAAACTATCAGGCCCTTTTTGGAAAAAGTTTGCCAACCTCTGACATAGAATATACAAGAAATTGATCATAGTGATCACCTCTATTGAATTGATCTGAAGGGAGGGAGACTTACTTTTTGTTTTCTTTACACTCTTTGGTGTACTCTGAATTTTCTACCATGTTTATTCTATTACTACAGGGAAAGGATGGACTGAAGGAAACTAGGAATCTCCAGGGTTCTGAAAATCAGTGTTGTCTATGCCAGAATATCATGCTTCCTTACTACTATCCATTTAGAGGAAATGGACAAAGTGCAGACTCTACTTTTTCTTTTTGAGACAGAGTCTCTCTCTGTTGCCCAGGCTGGAGGGCAGTGGCACCATCTCAGCTCACTGCAACCTCTGCTTCCCGGGTTCAAGCAATTCTCGTGCTTCAGCCTCCTGATTACAGGCACATGCAACCACGCCTGGCTAATTTTTTGTATTTTTAGTAGAGACAAGGTTTTGCCATGTTGGCCAGGCTGGTCTCAAACTCCTGGTCTTACGTGATCTGCCCACCTAAGCCTCTCAAAGTACTGGGATTGCAGGCATGAGCCACCACACCGGGCCCAGACTCTACTTCTAGCAAAAGTAGAGAAGTGCCATGACCCAGGGCAAATGACAACAGGTAGGGGAAAGAAAGCCACTCACTTGGTTGTATCTGGAGCAAAAACACCATGTATTGTCCTCTCTTACACAAATGAATAATGAGGAACTTTGATTATATGACAGAATAGCTTTCAAACACAAAAATCAAAATGATTTTAATAGATCCTAGTTTCAGAAATATTTTAAAAAATAAACCTTTAAAGTCACACTCTACTTTCACTCAGGCTCAGTTCCAAAATGTCCAAAGATTTTTAAACTGACTCAATGCTCAGATTTTAACTGCTTAAGGACTTTTGAAAATATACTGATTTAAAAAATAATTTATCAACTAGCAAAGGCTCAAAAAGGAATCTAGGTCACTTTGTATTTGAGATGGAGTTTTGTTTTTCTTGAAAAATTCATTTGAAATTTTAAAAGACCCAGAGACTCATCTCCACCCTCAAGAAAAATACTAAAACTAAATGTACTAAAACTTACTTTCATTTTTCCATATTTAATCCTATGCGAGTATATCTTCTTCAGTGACGCTAATATTTAGCATTAAATCACACATTGGAATTAGCAAGATTATCATCCGAAGGCCAATAGTTTATGCTCTGATGCAGGTGAGCAAACATCAACTTATCTGTTCTTTGAATATTTCTCTATCTAGCCATTTTGTAGGGCTGACCCCAAATTCTTCCCTGAAGTAATTGAGACAAGTAATGACTTCATGTAAGGCTCTAAAATGTCACTAAAATGACAACCCAGCTACTTCCAGAAGTTTTACACAAGAACTTCTCAGGAGCAGGCACTGAGGAGAGATGATCGAAGGAATGTCCCCAAATAACAGGTGCTTAAACATCTTAGCAACGACAAAATGTTCTATGGCATTGTTTAATGCGCAGCCAAGGCCACTCAAAAGGTAAAACTGGCCGGATACAGTGGCTCACACCTGTAATCCCAGCACTTTGGGAGGCCGAGGCAGCCAGATCGCTTGAGGTCAGGAATTTGAGACCAGCCAGGCCAACATGGCAAAACCCTGTCTCTACTAAAAATGCAAAATGAGCTGGGCATGGTGGCATGCTCCTGTAGTCCCAGCTACTCAGGGAGGCTGAGGCAGGAGAATTGCTTGAACCTAGGAGGCCGAGGCTGTAGTGAGCTCAGATCGTACCACTGCACTTTAGCCTGGGTGACACAGCAAGACTCTATACCAAAAAAAAAAAAAAAAAGGAAAGCCACAGGAGGCCGTCAGCCTCCCTGCCCTACACGGTCCCAGGGCTGCCACTAAGCAGATTAAGCAAAGGTGAACATTCCCTAGGCGGTGCAGCTCAGCTCCAGGGCGTGTAAAAACAGGCTGGGTCTCTGCCCCCTCTGCCTGTCTAGGGAGTTCCCTGCTGCATGAACAACCTACACAGCTAGCTGTACATGGCAGCCCTATGAGCGCCTCAACCTGAACACCTAACAGTGTTTCCACATCCAGGCTTTCATCCTTGCCCCAGAATGCCCACATGCATTTTCTGTTACAAATGGCAAGAGAGAATTATTTTACAGTCCCACAACCATGATTGGGTCTCATTAAGATGCTAGTGCCATGAATCAGCCCTAGAAAGTGAAAGAGTGGTTTAAGAAATGTAACTGTTTCCTCCCACGCTCCTAACAGGGATGTTGCGTTCGGACTTACCGTGGTAATTCCAGCCACATGATCCAGGATGGGGACCAGTCACTGGGTGGGGCCATGTTGTGGTTGGAGTCTAGGGCTGCCGGGCTGCCGCAGTCCTCGTGGGGCTCACGCTTTTTGACTTCCAAAGCTTTGAGTACTATTGAGGAGGATGTTCTTTTCAATAATCCCACTGCCTCACTCCGGCTGACCTCTGTCAGTTCGACCCCATTCACATTCAACAAAATGTCACCTGATGGCCAGAGAAGCAGAAGCTACCTTTAGTGAGAGCACAAACAAGGACTTCTGCTTAAAGTGCAAGGAGGTAGGGGCTGGCTGGGATGCAGGGATACAGGGATGCAGAGAGGGCAAAGGTTTTCTTTGTTGATGGGAGGCTGGGTGCTCACATAGCAAATGGTAAACAGTATGCACATTCCCAGGTGCTTTAAGACTTGTTTTCTAAAGCACACCTATCGATGTTTAGCTCTTGCTGAAGGAAGGGAGACAGGAAAATTAGCCCTGTTCACTATTTAATGAAGGAAAACCTACTTTTTCATTCCCTTGCTTCTTTTTTTTTTTAAGCATAAAAACATTTGGCAAAAGCTCCAGCATTTGCACAGAGCTTGGCAGGTAGTAGGCGTCCAGTAAATATGGATTGAATAAGAAGCTACCCATGAGAGTGTCTGGCAGAGGAGTCTTGGAACTGCACTCTTAAAGAACATTTTCATTGCCAAGGTGAAAACAGCTACTACTGGTTAAGCACCTACTAAGTGAGGGATCATTTCCATACAGATCATATAATCCTCTAGCTCATGTTCTGCTAACAAGTCATTTTGACAACTTCGTTTGGCTTCATCATTCTCCACCCAGGTGTTTTGCAGAAAAAAACTAAAATGTACGTCTCCCCTATTTCCATTTTCTATTCTTTTGTCTCCATCCTGTTTTTTGTGTCCCCCTTTGCTAATCATCTTTCTTATACAGAATAACCATAGCAAGAGCAATAAAGGAGGAGAGAAGAGAAAGGCCGTGAGTCCTTTCTGACCCAAAAGAAGCATCTTTCAGCCAGCTGACTAAATCTCTTAAGATACCATCTCCCTGTTGCTCCTTAGACTCAGCAACTGTACTTGGGAAACCAGTTTCTCTCTTGAATCTGGACTTCTAAATGGTGTAATTCCTCATCAATCTGAGCTACCCTCTTCTATGAATTGACAATATTATTAAGGATACATATTTGTAGAGGCAAATTTGATATCACCTTCATTTACTCAAAGTAGGCCAGAACACATGAGCTTAAAGTCGTGAAATACTTTTCACCTGGGAAAGTATCTAGCATGATACTGTCACTTAATGAGTATTAATTGAATCAAATCTATCAAATGACTTTATCTATCTAACCCATATAATGGAATAATTCATTAGATCAACCCACCAAAGAACCACTTAGAATGAATGGAACTAAATTATGCCATTTAATAGAGGCAACTTGCTCATAACCATACAGTTCTCTATTAATTCCTGGAACAGTTTGGAGATTCTAGCTTTACATGCAAGTAATAGTTTGGTTCCACGCATTCTAAGTGGTTCTTTGGTGGGTTGCAACTGAGAAGAGTGGAACCTGGTCTAGTAATTATACTCAAACCAATCATGTTCAATGAATAGCAAAAGTTCTGGCTGATCATTCCCACATTCTCTCATTAATTTTGAAAATGGTTGCCTAACACAACAAGCTACTAATTTATCTTAATACTCTGACACCCCAGTGCCTTTAAAATCCCTTTACTTTTTACCTGTTTTTATTCTTCCATCTCTGCTTATGACTCCTCCGGGCTCAACACTGATGACATAGATAGGCAAATCCCATTCTCTGTGTGATGCTCCCCCTGCGACAGTCATGCCGAGAGATTCGCCGGGATCTTTTTGGATATCTACCACCTTCTCATGACAAGTAATTGTAGGATGGAGGGGCTGAAGGCACAGACAGAAAAACAGCACAGGAATTCACAACTTTGGTAGTTTTTGCATGTAGAAAATGCAAAGTAGGTATTTTTTCTACATGCAAAACTACCAAAGCTGCATAAATATGATGGTGGTTCTTGAAATGACAGAGAAAGACACGTGGAAAGAACCTCACCTTATCCACCCCCAACCATAATAGGGTTACATGGTTGCAAATTCTATAGGTTAACTCGGATAAATTTTACATTTCAAAAGGAAAGAGTTAAAACGGAGGGAGGAACAGATTGGAAACCACTGGAAAAATAGATTTCTAAAATTTGTTTTGGTAGAGACAAAGTCTTGCTTTGTTGCCCAGGCTTGTCATGAACTCCTGGCCTGAAGTGCCTTGGCCTCCCAAAGTTCTGGGATTACAAGTGTGAGCCACTGCACCTGGCCATGGAGGAATCTTAAACACACAGTGAACTGCACCCAAAATTTCTCAAGTCAGCCATTTATTTCTGATAGTAGTGAGTCAACATTTCAAAAACACTTATTTATGAGTATCAGGAACTTTTCTAAGTTAAAAAAAGTAACCATATTTTATAGAGTCTTCTTTCATACCTGCTCAGTGCTTACCAGACAGCCTTGCCTGAAGTGAGCAAGAGATGTTTAGTTGTGCACTGAGGGGCTGGATGCAGTGGCTGAAATGCCACAAATATGACACATGCCCATGTGTCCTGTGTCTCATGAACCAAAGTCCATAACGATTTCCTTTTTCAACCAGAAAGAGACCAACATCGGCAATGGAAAAAAACCATCTGTGAAAGCTTCAGACACCCAGGGTTGCCTGACTTTGGCTGGAGAAAAGGCAAATTTTGTATTTTTTTTTTAAGTAGAGACAGGGTTTCTCCATGTTGGTCAGGTTGGTCTCGAACTCCCGACCTCATGTGATCCGCCTGCCTCAGCCTCCCAAAGTGCTAGAATTATAGGCGTGAGCCACCGTGCCCAGCCTATCTATCTTTTCTCTCCATTCTCCTCACCTTACTTTGGACATCTTAGAATGTTCCCTAATGTTCAAAAACATAATTTATGATAAAATAGTTTAGGCTAATTAAAAACACTATGGGTACCTGAGTATTTGTCACACTATAAGACATATTTCTATTTTACAATATTTGCTTTAGATTTTTAGAATAAAACATTTTAGACATGCACAAAGAATAAAAAAATGACCTGCCCATGTACCTCAAGACTCTACATTAGAAATAAACATTCCATGATTCCATGTGCACTTAGTCCCTCTATGCCTCTTTCTGCTCACAGTCTTCCTCCTCACAGAGGTAAACCAGGCAAAATTTGATGCCTATCATTCCTTAACTTTTTTAATTGGCTAAACGTTTTCTGTCCCACAAATCCTGCTTTGTCGTCTGTGGTATTTCTTTGAATTGTTTAAGCTCTTATTTTTAAAAAGTTTCCTAAACCAAACAAAATTTTAGTAAGAATATGAAAACTGAAATCATCAAACAGCCGTATATGTCTTAGTTATATTTTAAATCTATTACTTTTTTGTGAGGATATTTCAGAAGGCAGATAGAATGTAAGTTAAAATGGAAATAATTACAATTCCCACTAAGTCAGTTTGTACGTTTCCAGAAATTACGACACATGACAGAGGGTTGCAGCAGAAATGTGATTGGATCCTCCCAGCTCTTTCATGATGAAGAGGTGGAAGGAACGATAAAACCACAGTGCAGATGGAGGCTACCTTCTCCACAATTTTATGACTTAGAATATGACATATTCTAGCTAATTCAACTAAAATTAATTGGATAAAAACTTCAATTAGTTAAGCTAATAAACTAGTTTTTCACTAATAAAGACTATCAGTTAAATTTAAACATTAGATATTTACCAGCAAAAAAACATCAGGGAGTCCTTATCCATAAAATGTTTTAATAGGACATATTTGGAGTGTCTAGACTCCTTATTGTAAATCAACATGGAATTTATGGATTTATGAGGCTTGGCTGGCTGGAGAACCGGGAGGGGTATATAACCTTGTAGGCGCTGTAATTAGCACAGTATAAAGCAGAGATGTTCCAAAATAAAAAATTTGAATATTGTTTCTGTATATGTTACTCAAAAACTAAATTTGTAAGCTACTCCAACCAACACATAGATTGACGTGGAAAGAACAGGGCATTCCCTACTCTCTGTTGCAAGAAGAATGAGCTACCTTTAAGAATTTTTTTTTAGTTACAAGTGACGCAATTAAACCAGAACTCAGGAGAAATGACTGAAAGAAGCTCATTAGCCTCACAACAGGATGCCAAGCCAAAGCTATAGGACTCTTAATTTGGACTAAATAAGGTTTGTGCTGCTTAAACACACATCGAAATGAAGAGGTTAAGGCATTGCCTCTAATAGAGGCCACAGAGAAAAGTACAAATTGGGCTGAGTCACTTCATTTAGAGAGGCTACAAATTGGCCTGAAGAATGAATTCCACCCACAGATCCACAGTGTTTTAGCGTTTTCTGGATTTGAATGCCATGTAACATATGCTCTCTGGTTTACCCTAATCCCCACCACTCCCTAATGTTACATGAGCTTCAGGTGTTTAAATTATCTTCTTGGGCCGTTTGGCAAACACAAACAAAAACTAAAAATAATGGGGAAATCATTATTTTAATTTCTAGTCAGACTGAAATATTCAAAAGCCAGGAACCAAGCAAACTGCTTGCTTCATTTCAAAGTGAATAAAATACAGTCCTTAAACAAGGTAACTCTTGGTAAACACATGCCATTTATTTGGGTTAGACTAGAAATCAGGTCCCTGTATGAGGTCTGCATGATCAGGTTTCGAAACTTTCCTGCACCTTCCTCTCTCCTGCTTGGATGGGAGACAACTGTTATCTCTTCAAGTCTTAAATATGGGACTTTGGGCTTGTAGTTTTACAAGTCAAAGTGTTTTTAAGTGAAGAAGTCCAGAGACGACACTTAGAAATATTAAAGCAAGCAGCCTTCCCAAGAAATAGCTCCGTGTAGGAGCAGGGGACCTGCCCTGGGGCCTCACCTTGGGAGTGTTGCTCCTCTCCCCTGGCCCTGGGGACCGGCTGCCATTGCTGTTCCAGCCGACTTCCTGAAAGATGTCAGGGCTCCGCTGCCGAACCCGGCGGGACACGACGAGGTGGACACGCCTCTCACTGGCCTGGGCAAGAAGACACAGGCATCACCCACTATAGTCTCCACCCACTGCAGCCAGCACCAGGGGCTTACAAAGACACCATTTTGGTTACACCATTTTTTATGGAAAAACATGGTTTCTAGTTTGTCGGGATTTTTTTGTTAATACTCATCTTGTAATTTGTCAAGAGCATGAGAGTTCTCTCGTTTATCCTTAAACCAGGTAGTGAACGTTGCTCCAAGGGAAAACCTAGGAGAGGTTTGGTTCCTTCCAATCTTTGAAAAGGCATCATTAGATATTGCTTTTTTTTTTTTTTTTGAGACAGAGTTTCACTCTGTTACCCAGGCTGGATCGGCCCACTGCAACTTCCACCCGCCACCGGGTTCAAGCAATTTTCCCTCCTCAGCCTCCCAAGTAGCTAGGATTACAGGTGCCTGCCATCTCACCTAGCTAATTTTTGGATTTTTAGTAGAGATGGGCTTTCACCATCTTGCCCAGGCTGGTCTTGAACTCCTGACCTCATGATCCACCCACCTCAGCCTCCCAAAGTGCTGGGATTACAGGCATGAGCCACCACACCCGGATGCTAATTCATTTTTAATTAATGGTTCTATCATATACAAGCCATGTCCTAAAGTCTCCCCAGATAGAATTAGGCACACAGTGTAAAGTAGCAGCCCAAGGCAAAGGACTAAGATTCATGGTATACAGTAAAGAAAAAGAGATGGAGTTAATGGCAGTAACCTGCCACTGCAGGAGGAGAAATCCTGAGCCTGACACTTGCAAATATTTGGGCACAGAAAAGGTTTAGCACCTTTGAAATATGGAGATGACTTCACACATTAATACAGCCTAATCAAAATCCATTACCTTCAATTCGTAATCACAAAGACATGGAATCAACTTAAGTGCCCAGCAACTGATGGGTAGATAAAGAAAATGTGGTATGCATGCATATACCATGGAATACTACTCAGCCACAAAAAAGAATGAAATGTCTTTTGCAGCAACTTGGTTGGAACTGGAGGCCATTATTCCAAGCGAAGTAACACAGGAATGGAAAACCAAATACTGCATGTTCTCACTTGTAAGTGGGAGCTAACTTTTGGATATGCAAAGGCATACAGAGTGATATAGTGGACTTTGAAGACTCAGCAGAGGGGAGGGGAGGGTGAGTGGGGTGAGGGATAAAAAACTGCCTATTGGGTTCAATGTACACAACTCAGGTGGCAGGTACACTAAAATCTCAGACTTCACCACTACACAATGCATCCATGTAACCAAACACCACTTTTATCCCTAAAGCTAATAAAATACAAAATATTTTTAAAACTGCAAAGGAGTCCTTTGCCTTGATTCTTTATTTTTTATGTGACTACCCCTTATTCTGACCGCTAGTTCTCTCTGCTATGTACATTGGCATTTAGACAGGCATTCAGAACAGCCAATATAGTGCTTATTGGAAAGGTCCACTCCACGTGACTGATACGGTTTGTATGTGTCCCCAGCCAAACCTCACCTTGAATTGTAGCTCCTATAATTCCCGCGTGTTGACAGAGGGACATGGTGGGAGGTAATTGATTTATGGGAGCGGGTCTTTCCCATGCTGTTCTCATGATAGTAAGTCTCACAAGATTTGATGGTTTTATAAATGGGAGTTCCCCTGCACAAGCTCTCTTACCTGCCACCAGGTAAGACATACCTTTGCTCTTCCTTCATCTTTCACCGTGATTGTGAGGCCTTCCCAGCCATGTAAAACTGAGTTCATTAAACCTCTTTTCTTTATAAATTACTCACTCTCTGGTATGTCTTTATTATTTATTAGTAGCATGAGAACAGACTAATACAATGATACATTGACAAACTGTCTTTCTGCCACAGATTAGTTTCACATGTGTCTGATAGTGTGGGTCATTATTCCAGAACTGCTGACCATTGAGATTTCAGAGCTGCAGTTCATTCGGTCTAAATCTTAGACCTATGAAACTCACATAAATAGGTTTCTCTGGTGGCCTAGGCTGAAATAGCCAGCTGACCTCTGTCATTTTAGTAAAAGTTGAAAATGAATGAGGCATGGAAGATTTGATTAGAAAGGTTCCCAAGACAAACGTGGTTTAGGGACAAGGGAGATGGAAGAGAGAGGAGTAAGGTTTGGTGGTTCCTGTCTTTATCCCATCCCTCGCCCACTCACCACCACAGCAGAGCAGGGGCAGTGACCTGCCAGCCTTCTTCCTACACAGGGATGGTTACTGGGCTTGAGGGGAAAGTCAGGTCATGAAGTGAGAGCACTGAAATTCCATGCTCTTTTCCATTGACTCAGACAATGGGGGTGGGGATATCTGCTTCCTGCCTGATATGGTCTGAACATGTTTTCCCAAAATTCACATGTTAAAATCCTAACCCAAAACATGATGGCATTTGGAGGTAGGGCCTTTGGGAAGTGATTGGGTCATGAAGGCAGGTCACTCCTAAGGGGATTAGTGCCCTTATGAAAGGGGCTGGAGGGAGCCTGTTTGCCCCTCTACCATGTAAGGACAAAGTGAGACAGTGCCATCTGTGAGAGATTAGCTGTCCCCACACCCCAAACCTGCTGGTGTCTTGATCTTTGACTTCTCAACCTCCAGAACTGTGAGAAATAAATTTCTATTACTGTGTATTTTCTTACAGCACCTGAATGGACTAGACACCGCCTTTTCTGCAACTTCCTTCCCAGAGCACACAACTCACTTTCACTCTCAGGAACTAGGACCTTGTTTAAAAATCTCAAGCAAACACTTTGGGAGGCTGAGGCAGGTGACTCATTTGAGGTCAGGAGTCCAAGACCAGCCTGGCCAACATGGGGAAACCCTTTCTATACTAAATATCCAAAAACTTACCCTGGGATGTAAGGCTTGTTCAACATACACAAATCAATAAACGTAATCCATCACATAAACAGAACCAAAGACAAAGATCATGATTATCTTAATAGATGCAGAGAAGGCCTTTGACAAAATTCAACAGCCTTTATGCTAAAAACTCTCAATAAACTAGCTATTGATGGAACGTATCTCAAAATAATAAGAGCTATTTATGACAAACACACAGCCAATATTATACTGAATGGGCAAAAGCTGGAAGCATTCCCTTTGAAAACCAGCACAAGACAAGGATGCCCTCTGTCACCACTCTTATTCAACATAGTACTGGAAGTTCTGGCCACAGCAATCAGGCAAGAAAAAGAAATAAAGGGTATTCAATTAGGAAAAGAGGAAGTCAAATTGTCTCTATTTGCAGAGGACATGACTGTATATTTAGAACACTCCATCATCTCAGCCCAAAATCTCCTTAAGCTGATAAGCAACTTCAGCAAAGTCTCAGGATACAAAAATCAATGTGCAAAAATCACAAGCATTTCTATATACCAACAACAACAGACAGAGAGCCAAATCATGAGTGAACTCCCATTCACAATTGCTACAAAGAGAATAAAATACCTAGTAATATAACTAACAAGGGATGTGAATGATCTCTTCAAGGAGAACTACAAACCACTGCTCAAGAAAATATGAGAACACAAACAGTTGAAAAAACATTCCATGCTCATGATTAGGAAGACTCAATATCATGAAAATGGCCATACTGCTCAAAGTAATTTACAGATTTAATGCTATCCCCATCAAGCTACCATTGACTTTCTTCACAGGATTGCAAAAAACACCTTAAATTTCATATGGAACCAAAAAAGAGCCCACATAGCCAAGACAATCCTAAGCAAAAAAACCAAAGCTGGAGGCATCATGCTACCTGACTTCAAACTATACTACAAGGCTACAGTAATCAAAACAGCATGGCACCGGTACCAAAACAGAGATACAGACCAATGGAACAGAACAGAATCCTCAGAAATAATGCCACATATATACAACCATCTGATCTTTGACCAACCTGAAAAAAACAAGCAATGGGGAAAAGGATTCCCTATTTAATACATGGTGTTGGGAAAACTGGCTAGCCATATGCAGAAAGCTGAAACTCCCTTTCTTACACCTTATACAAAAATTAACTCAAGATGGATTAAAGATTTAAATGAAAGACCTAAAACCATAAAAACCCTAGGAGAAAACCTAGGCAATACCATTCAGGACACAGGCATGGGCAAGGACTTTATGACTAAAACACCAAAAGCAATGGCAACAAAAGTGAAAATTGACAAGTGGGATCTAATTAAACTAAAGAATTTTTGCATAGCAAAAAAAAAATATCTATATATATCTGTATCTATCTATCTATCTATCTATCTGTATCTCATCACAGTGAATAGGCAACCTCCAGAATGGGAGCAAATTTTTGCAATCTACCCATCTGACAAAGGGCTACTATCCAGAATCTACAAAGAACTTAAAGAAATTTACAAGAAAAAAAAAAAACAACTCCATCAAAAAGTGGGCCAAGGATATGAACAGACAGTTCTCAAAAGCAGACATTTATGCAGCCAAAAAACATATGAAAAAAACTCATCATCACTGGTCATTAGAGAAATGCAAATCAAAACCTCATGGAGATACCATATCTCATGGCAGTTAGAATGGTGATCATTAAAAAAAGACAACAGATGCTGGAGAGGATGTGGAGAAACAGAAATGCTTTTATACTGTTGGTGGGAGTGTAAATTAGTTCAACTATTGTGGAAGACAGCGTGGCGATTCCTCAGGGATCTAGAACTAGAAATATCATTTGATCCAGCAATCCCATTACTGGGTATATGCCCAAAGGATTATAAGTCATTCTGTTATAAAGACACGAGCACACGCATGTTCACTGTGGCACTGTTCACAACAGCAAAGACCTGGAACCAACCAAAATGCCCATCAATGACAGACTGGATAAAGAAAATGTGGCACATATATACCATGGAATACTATGCAGCCATAAAAAAGGATGAGCTCATGTTCTTTGCAGGGACATGGATGACATTGGAAACCATCATTCTCAGCAAACACAAGAACTGAAAACCAAACACCACAGTTCTCCCTCATAAGTGGGTGTTGAACAACGAGAACACATGGACAGAGAGAGGGGAATATCACACACAGGGGCTATCAGGTGATAGGGGTCTAGGGGAGGGATAGCAAGGGGGTGGAGGGCTAGGGGAGGGATAGCATTAGGAGAAATACCTAACGTAGATGACAGAGTGATGGATGCAGCAAACCACCATGGCATGTGTATATCTATGTAAAAAACCAGCACGTTCTACACATGTATCCCAACACTTAAAGTATAATTAAAAAACAAATGAATAAAACAAAAATACAAAAATCAGCTGGGCATAGTGGCAGGCACCTGTAATCCCAGCTACTTTGGAGGCTGCAGCAGGAAAATTACTTGAACCCAGGGGTGGAGGCTGCGGTGAGCCGAGATTGTGCCACTGCACTCCAGCCTGAGTGACAGAGCAAGACTCTGTCTCAGAAAACAAAAACACAAATGAAACAAAACAAAACAAACTTAAATAAAAACCACCCACCAATGAAACCAAATCCCTAATGGTTGTCTGACACTGACCAGTCCAAATCTTCATGACTTTGCATTCCTATGATAACACTTCTTCTCAGGGCTCTTTTGAAACTTAGGGGGTCACGATTTGGGTGGCTGTGAATTAAATGAACTTTTAGAGACAGCTGCTAGGGCACAGTAAGAATGTCCATTGTAACATCACAATGGACGACTGACCAGGTAAGTTGATTTATTTAACAAACACTAGAAAATCCTACTGAAAAGAACCTAAAAAAGAAGTTGGAGTCCTCTGCCCATGCCCTTCATACAAAGCCCGGCCATCACTTCTGATCTCCCCAGCCAAGGCTAAGGTGTCCTGCCTTTGTTCTCCTGTTTATCTTGAATTCCCTGGTGTTTCTCATCACATATAAAGCCTGTGTCTGAACAGAACAAAACAAAAAGCCCAGGAAACAATCGTGAAGAAAGCCGACATGAAGAACGATGCAATTAGCCAACTAAATCCATTTCTTGGAAGAGTATTTTGTAATAACTGTGTCCTTCTTTGTACCGTAAGCCTCCCTTCTTCTAAATAAGATCATCTTTGAAAACTCTCTAAAGCAGAAATTACTAAAAGATAAGAAGTGGTGAACATTCAGGTCAAATTCCCAATTACTGAACTCGAATTTGCTCTCTTAGGGGAAATTCCGATGTTTTGAAGGATCCCAGCAGCATGTCCGTAGGCCTGCAAATTGCATCACATTCATTTTGGATGAGGAGCAGCCACATGATCTAAGCACCTCATAAGAACTGAGAAAATTTTAGACTTACATATCGAATCAACTTGCCAGGCAAAATCCAAATTGCCAAGGAGAGGCCTGGAAGAACTATTTAATTCACATTTTTGAGCACAAATTTCTCACTGGATTTTCAAATGCTGGCTCTGGTATTAAGTTGTTGGCAGGAATAATACAACAATAAATAACTCTGGTATCATTTTACTTGGAGAGAAATTCTTTGCATGACTGGATCTGTGGCTCTTACCAGCCACTTTGTAAATTGCTCCCAGGAAGACTGTGTTTGACGCACTCTTGTAGTGTTTGAAGATATAAGGTAGAAAATGGGCTAATATGCTTGTGGCTTTAACTCCTATCAGCCGCAGCTGGATTCAGTGTAGAAAAACAGCCCCTAGCACCAGAGAATCTTTCCACCGGCACGAATGTGGTGTGAGTGTGAGGAGGGGGATCATGGGGGAGACACAGAAAGATGAATGAGAAAATGGCAGAAACTTGTTCATTTCACACCCACATGATACGTGCCAAGAAAGTGGACACAGTAGATCTGTCATTCCAGCAAGCAAGGAATAGCTTACTGCAAGAAAGAGGTAAGATGGCTTCTCTCTTGCATCTCTTAGGATGCTGCAATTTGGGCAGAAGGATGGTTTAACAATTGTGGCTGCCTTCATTAGAAGACATGGCTTTAAGTTTCCTCTCCTTTCTCACTTAGGCATCCTAGACTGTGATCTAGGCAAATTCTGGACACACTGGTTACAACCTGCATAGCTTGGCTGCTGTATCATATTATCCTTTCTCTCCCAAGAACCCAAGCACTAGACTCCCTCTTTCTTTTCTGCCCTAGGCCTGTTCATCCCTTTTTAGGAAACTTGGTGGTCCCCCGCTCCTGAGAGGGCACCATATTGATGCCGAACTTAGTGAAGGCACCTGATTGGCAGAGCGCCCTACAGCCTGGAGCTCCTGGGCTCAAACGACCCTACTGCCTCGGCTTCCTGGGCAGCTGGGACGACAGGCATGCCACAGGGCCCGGCATCCCTCCCTCTTTTCTACAGCTTAGGGGAGGGGTTCTGATGCCATGCAGATTCTCCCCTGTGGATGTTAGTTTACTGACAGCCTCCTGACAAGCACTCTGTCCCCAAGGCTGATTTATGCCTGCCCTGGGCCAGACACCACACTGGGAACCTTGAGGACAGGATTCCTGCCCTCCTGGAAAGTTTCCTACTTCAGGGACAGTCAAGATGGGAGTGCCACTAAAGAGAAATAGGGACTACACTGAAGGGTCTCCAGAGGTAGGACCAGCAGGAACCATCTAATATTCAGAGAAAAAAAGAGGGTTAAAACCCAGTAGCATCTGTATAGAAAGACTTGCTATCTGTTGTTTTGTTTAATGACTGCTTTTCTCTGTTCTTTTGGGATTTGACTCAAAACAGCCAATCATATGATACTAAGCATTTTGCAGAGCTATACACTGGAGCACACAGCAACTTTCTTTCTTTCCCCCTCCCCCCTTTTTTTTGAGACAGAGTCTTGCTCTGTCATCGGGGCTGGAGTGCAATGGCCTGATCTCAGCTCACTGCAACTTCCGCCTCCCAGGCTCAAGTGATTCTTCTGCCTCAGCCTCCCAAGTAGCTGGGACTCCAGGCATGCGCCACCACCCCTGGCTAATTTTTGCATTTTTAGTAGAGACAGGGTTTCACCATGTTGGCCAGGCTGGTCTCAAACCCCTGACCTCAAGCGATCCACCCACCTTGGCTTCCCAAAGTGCTGGGATTACAGGAGTGAGGCACTGTCTCCAGCCAGCACAGGGCATCTTTCTAGTGTCCTGGCATTGCATGAACCCATACAGTGGCTAAACAAAGAAAAACAGTCCAGCAGCCTCATTTACATCTACCTATCTTTAAATAACAAAGCCTATCTCTTATAGCTGGAAGGAGTGTGGGAGCGTCGCACTGTGACCTCTTGCCAAGCAAACATCTTCCTTTGTGTTTAGCCTGCAATTGATTCTTTACCCTCCAAAATCCACTGTGGCTCATGAAAACTGCTCATACTTTGAGGGCGAAACATAGACCAAGAACTTAACGGAGCAGAGAGATGGGAGTCAAATGCGCCACCACACAAGGAGCAGCATTTTGCAGAGCTGTACACTGGAGCACAGGGCATCGCATGAGTCCATACAGTGACTATGAGGGCCAGTGATACAGGGAGAGCATGAGTTGGTCAAGAACCTGTTCTCCTGCAGCCAAAGGCTTCACCTGCTTATTGGCAGAGAAGGACTGGAGTCAAGCCAAATGCCTAACATTTGCTGCCTTTTTGACATATAGGTATATGCTTAAGTAAAATGTATTATAAACTATATAAAATTCACTGGGTTCATTATTGTGTTTCTTGTATTAGTAAAGTTTCGAGTTAAGAAAGTTAAGAGTTGGCTGGGCACGGTGGCTCAGGCCTGTAATCCCAGCACCTTGGGAGGCCAACGCGGGCGGATCACTTGAGGTCAGGAGTTTGAGTCCCACCTGATCAACATGGAGAAACTCCATCTCTACTAAAAATACAAACTTAGGCAGGCGTGGTGGCTCATGCCTGTAATCCCAGCTACCCAGGAGGCTGAGACAGGAGAATCACTTGAACCCGGGTGGCGGAGGTTGCAATGAGCCAAGACTGCACCATTGCACTCCAGCCTGGGCAACAAGAGTGAAACTCTCTCCAAAAAATAAAAATGAATAGAGTTGCCACCCTCCCCCACAATGCCGCAGGGTATTATTCTATACATATACTTGGAAGGAGACTCCAGATGGACTGCTGGGCATCAGGACTGTGTTATTCAGCATAGGCCGACCATGTACATAGCTCCCATTATAGCCTAGGCTTGGTCCACAGGAGACTCATACCTGATTGCACAGGCCCCTTGTTGCAGAGATAGGTGAGAGCTGTAATACGGCTGATAACCAGATAAGCTGCTTATAGAGCTCATATTCTAGGGTTTCATCATCAACATATTTTACATTAACATATTTGAATAATAACCTCTTCAGAAAAAATCATCCTGCATTCCTCATTGGTTTCTTTTCCAAGTATCTCAGAATGAGACAGTTTGGCTTTAAATGATTTTCAGCATATCCTTGTGGGGATGGCTCTTTCTATACTGTCTGTGGTTGCCCCATTTTAGAATCCCTTCCAGCAACTGTTCAAGTATCATTCTCAGTGAATCCATCTTGTGCTCACAAAGCCCTGGGAAATTGTGAAGGCACTGGTTCCATAAAATTAGAAAGTCACAGACACACAAGAGATGTGAGACATCATCTCATCCAACATTTTCTCTATAGCCTATAAAATAATTCTATTTCCCTACACATTCCTTACCATGTTGTCACCATTTCATGCTTCAATACACCCAATGACAGGGAGCTTATTGTGTCCCAGGGCAGCACAGGCCATTTTTAGACAGCACTAATCCCAATGTTTGCCCTTAGGCTGAACTTAAATTTGCCATCCTATTGCCTGCCCATGGGTCTAGTTATGCCCAGTAGGGCAACCCCACATCAATTTCCCTGTGACAACCCTATTTGAAGGTCACTTTTATTGTCCTGTCTTAGCTATTTCCCTTTCCAGGTCAACTACTCCTAGGGTTTTTTCGACATTTAATATGTTTTCAAGTCATCTCAAAAACATGGTAAGTTCTGGACTCGCTGTAAGAAAGTTGTGTGTACATACATGCAGAATAGGGCCCAGAAGGTGAGTCCCGGTCTGCCCAGTACAGAGTAGGGTCTTTTTGTTGATGAACCAACTGCACTGAGGACTTCATTAATGACGTTTCAATTTTGCCACACGTATAAGCCTAGGGGATTGTCTCTATGCTCTATGAATCCAAAAACTCAGTAGATTCCTGTTTTTACCTATGGATTAATTGAAAGGTGACAAGGAGGTATTCAGGACTACGCTATAGAATAAATTATAGCAGAGCAGCCTACCCCTGAGACCACATGATGCCACACAGACCTTACATGACAATACAGACAACAGGAAGCATCAGAGAACCAAATGACATGCCAGAAAAATATCAAAGTCATCAGTCATTCCTGTCTATGTCTCAAGGTATTTCACAACAAGGTATGAAAACAGAATCCTTTTCCTTCCCCTCCTTCAGGTGAACAAAAGAACTTCCAGGGAAAAAAATTCCTCCCACTGAGCAACAAGCTGCAGGCTCCAGAAACATAAAAAAAAATCTGGTCTGTGTTGATTTGTTTGCCATTGAAACTTTGGACCCCAGTACAGTGCCTGGTCTATTAAAAAGCTTCTGAATATCTTCTGCTGGAGAGGTGCTAGCTCCCTCAATGAGCTAAAAGCAACCAGTCTGGCCAAGGGGAGAAGAAATTAAGGACGGTTTGAAGAAACATAGTAAACAGGATCTTAAGATTTGATCAGGGTAGAAAAGGAGACTTGGGGCAGCAATATGGTTTATTTTTCCCAGTAGACTACATAGCTCCATGTTCACCCTTATGTTCCCAGAAGCATATATCTTTAGATGCAAAGACATTAATGATAATACAGATGGTGACTTATATAGGGTCATAAAGATGTCAGTGACGAAGTCAAGACAAGGATTTAGTTCTTGATTCTCTGAATCTGCTGGTAGCTGAGTCAGTAAAATGACTCAACATCCTTGCCTCAGACACCATTTCTTGTAGAGTATCTAGAAGTTACTCTCATGATTATGTTCTATAAAAATATGTATTGGGGGGGATATGTGGGTTAGAGGAAGGGCAGTGTATAGCTGCACATAATGTTCACTCATGAAATTCTAAGTCGAAAAGCTGCACAGTTTACCAAGTCATACACTTTATAAAGAATGCATAAAATTTAGAGCCCTATATAAAAATCATTCGGACTTTGAGAATTCAGCTCAAGGAGATTAAAAAAGAATCTATATATAATCAAGTCTATGTGCATTAAATTTACCACAAAACCATGGTAAGACAATTTAAGTAGAGATTTAATTCCAGATTAGGTGTACTTATCTGTTAAAAAAAAATAGATCTATCAGGTTTTATTTCACTGGTGATTCTTACTGCCCCCGGAGGACTTGAATGTTTATGGTACCACAAAAGTTCTTCCTTTTTTGCAGGTATACAGCAGAATTCATGTGCTGGAATTACGTATTTAAAATATGTGTAAGTAATGCGAGTAGTCCATTATTTGCTTTGTGGTTCTGTCTGAAGGTCTATCTCATTTAAAAAATAAAAAGTTTGAAGAGCCTGTTGTCAATGTTCTTTGATGAAATTAATTCTTATTTAAATATTGATTCATATAAGGAAAAAACAATTACACGTATGCCAGGACTGATGAAAGCCCCTACTATCATCATCTCTACAAATGGCTTTGAATATTTTCAGTTTCTGCATCAAATCTGGAATAGCCTAAGGAAAAAAGGCTTAAGAGAGACATTCAAATTTGAATCTTTGGTCCATTATTTCTTTGTTCTGTTATCTTAGCTGTGACATCAGACAGTTCCAAAAAGCTGTCTCTTTCATACAGTTATTCCAGTCATGATGCCCAGAACACTTGAGAAATTGACAATGGAGAAAAATAAGATTGTACTTAGTCGCTACAAAAGTCACTGGCACCGTATTTGAGGCTTCCATCTCCATAAGGACTTTCTTCTTAAAAGGGCCTGGCAAACCTGGGCTTCTGCTGAGTAAGCCGAGGTTAAAGCTCAACATATGTAAAGCTGGTCAAATATAAAACAGTTGTGGCTTCTCTGTAATAACTCTTCCCTGAAATAACGCAGAAAAAAAGCTGAATGTGGGGTACTGTGGGAGAGAACATGACCAAAAAAACATGTTGTCTGGGAATTTCTTTGTAAGGCAGATGTGATTCATGGAATAGACATACAAAGGCAACATAGCCAAGGATTGGTTAGAAATCTGAGTCTCAACCTTTGAAAGGTACTTAGTTTAAACCCCTCAGCCTGGTGTGTGTTACAAATATCACATAAATAAAATCCACTCTTCAGAAAAAACATGCGATTGCTTAGCTGGGTTTTTCCAGCATTCCATGTTTTCCATTTCTTTTTCAACTAGCTTTGCTCCCATTTTTTTTTTTTTTTTTTTTAAAAAGCGTTTTCCTGCTTATAAAGCATGTTGGCTTTGTTTAGTAAGCAAAATAATCTTTTAGCAAGTCCCAGTGTTAGGCAAGATTTTATTTCGTAGATTAACTTTCTTAGGGAAAAAATGATTTTTGCTCCTCTGTTATTAATCTACAAAAGCAGAGTGCCATATGTAGTCAAAACTTTTCCAAATGACATAATAAGTGTTTTTCTTTTGCCTATTGTGAAGTATAGTTGGCAAACATCATCTCCAAAATGTGAGCTGCACTGATTGACCTCCAGAGGGAGTTAACGAGTATAACATGAAAAAATACTGGCGGTCACCTAAAAGGCTAGTTTTCAAAGTGAGAAAAAAAAAATCATGCTAAGAATGCAGTTTCCTCATAAAGAAATACAATGGACTCTCCCTTTTCCATGTGTAAATGTTTTCATAAACATGGTCTATTTTCTCTTCTCACTCATTGGCCGGCTAACCCACCTGTCTAATACTGACTTGGTTGTTTTGAGATCAAAGGCAGGAATACATTCCAAGCTTTACGAGGCCAGGAACTGTGCCAGCCTAGTTCACCATGGTACCACACACCTCTTGGCACAAAGAAGTTGCTCAGCCAATAATTACTGAACAAATTCAGGGGGACAAAGAGTAGATATGATAGGTGAAAGCAGATTTGGTGCTTCTTTGGTAAACAGTTTGATAACCAATCCCTAGGAGATAAAGTTAATGCATAAAATATATTTTAGATGCACATAGATGTTCATAACTTGACTCCACTTACTCATTTGGCAAATATTTATCAAGTGCCTGCTACTGCCAGGCATTGCTTTAAGCGCTGAGAATACTTTTTTTTTCCTTTTCTTTTTTTTCGAGACTGAGTTTCACTTTTTTTGCCCAGGCTGGAGTATAATGGCATGATCTTGGTTCACTGCAATCTCTGCCTCCCGGTTTCAAGCAATTCTTCTGCCTCAGTCTCCTAAGTAGCTGGGATTATGGGCATGCGCCATCACCCCTAGCTAATTTTGTATTTTTAGTAGAGATAGGATTTCACCATGTTGGCCAGGCTGGTCTCGAACTCCTGATCTCAAGTGATCCACCCACCTTGGCCTCCCAAAGTGCTGAGATTACAGGCATGAGCCACTGTGCCTGGCTGAGGATACAACACTTTACTGTACTATCCGGCAGGTAATATTGGTTGATAAGAAATGAAGCGTATTATAGGATAAAGTATATATGTGCTGAAGTGGACACAATTCTAAGTAGGACTGAGAGTGAAGAGCTCTCTGAGGAGGTGACAGTTGAGGGGCGACCTGAATGAACTATGTGAATGCTGCAAACAGATTCTTAGAAGATTCTTCCAGGCAGAGGAACAGCAAGAATGTCAGCCCTGAGGCAGAAATGCTTGAAGAGCAACAAGAAGGCAATGTGGCACATGGTCAAACGCGGGGAGAAAACCAGACATTCTCTTCTGTAACAAATGAGGTTGGAGAGAGAACAGAAGGCCAGGTGATGGCAGGTCATGGTAAGGATGTCTCGGGAAGCCTCAGAGGGTTGAGAGGAAGAGAGTGGCATCCTGACTGGGGGAGCCTGGTAAAGAGCTCATTCTCTCTGCTGTGTGGAGAGCAGGAGGGAGATGATCGAGTGTGGAAGGCAGGAAGCCGGCAAAAAGGCTCTGGCCATCACCCAGAACAGGCCAAAATGGGTTTGGGGAGGGACAGCGAGGTGGTCAATGTTCTTTTTGGCTCAAGTCACTGGGTAAAGAGCTGTGCCATTTTTACAGCTGGGGAATGACCTAGGGGAGAGCGGGTTGGGCAAGGGGCTGAATGAAGAGGAGCCAAGGGTTCCATTTTGGACATGAAGTTGGAGATGTTCTACCATATCCACATGAAGACACGAAGTAGGCGTCTGGAGGTGCAAGTGTGGTCAGAGGAGAAGGTGGGGCAGCCACATGAACTTGGGAACAGATGGCATACACCTGAGAAAGAAAATATCTTTTTTTTTTTTTGAGATGGAGTCTTGTTCTGTCCCCAGGCTGGAGTGCAATGAATGGCACAATCTCAGCTCACTGCAACCTCCGTCTTCCCAGTTCAAGCAATTCTCCTGCCTCAGCCTCCCAAGTAGCTGGAATTACAGGTGAC
This sequence comes from Plecturocebus donacophilus, assembly GCA_004027715.1. Taxonomy (NCBI): domain Eukaryota; kingdom Metazoa; phylum Chordata; class Mammalia; order Primates; family Pitheciidae; genus Plecturocebus; species Plecturocebus donacophilus. The sequence goes on along the minus strand of PVKP010000975.1, from coordinate 41,394 downwards.
CCCCACCACACCTGGCTAATTTTGTATTTTTAGTAGAGACGGGGTTTCACCATGTTGCCCAGGCTGGTCTTGAATTACTGACCTGATGATCCACCCGCCTCGTCCTCCCCAAGTGCTGGGATTACAGGTGTGAGCCACTGCGCTTGGCCAGAAAATGCCTCTTCTAACTCTGGTTTTGTTTCCTACCTGCTCTGCAGGGCATGAGCTCGGGCCCTCTCGGGCAGATGAGCATCCATGGGGGCCGGGCGCCACCTTGGAACTGGGACACCACCAAGGGCTACAGCTCAGGAGCTGAGGTGCCATGTGTGCTTTCTGCCCTGGTGGGCAGAAGGAGAAGGATAAGTCCACCTGCACCCTCTGCCTCGGGCTGCCTCAGGCTGCCCAGGTCTACAATGACAGTAATACCATCCAACACTTGGTCATCTTCCAAGAAGAGGAATAAGCTACTGCACAGGACAGTGAAGAGCTGTCAGCACCCGGAAGAATCACATAACCAGATCTCAGGTGCAGGCAAATGTATCTGTGTTTAGATGATCAAGTCCTTGACGGCAAGCAGTCTTTTGAATCACCCTGTGTGGAATTCGGTGCAGGGCTCAGTCAGTTACTGCTGCTGACTTACTGCCTATTCTCCAAGTATGAAGACTTCAGTCACTAAGTGGAAGCTGTCATAGACTTGCTGGATAATTGAGAATGCTTCTTAAGGTAAGGCCTCTGGACTTTGCCCTTCTCCTTTCAGCTCCCCACTGCCTTAGAAAGATCCTTCTAGAAGATCATGCCATTTCCTTTCCTAAACCCTTCCAAGGATGCCCCCATGGCTTTGGGATAAAGTCTGAGGTCCTTAGCATGGCTCATAATATTTCACATGATCTGTCTCTTGCCTCGTTCATGGCTGCTTTTTAAAATACACACCCCAGGCTCCAGGTATTATTTACTATTTTCCTAATAGGCCGATAAGGTTTGCCTGTGTTCCCACCCAGCTCGCATAATTCCCACACGTTGTGGGAGGGACCCGGTGGGAGATAACTGAATCATGGGGGTGTTTTCCCCCATACTGTTCTCGTGGTAGTAAGTCTCACGAGATCTGATGGTTTTATAAGGGTTTCCCCTTTTGCTTGACCCTCATTCTCTCTTGCCTGCTGCCACGTAAGACTGACCTTTCACCTTCTGCTATGATTGTGAGGCCCCCCAGCCACGTGGAAATGTGGTTCCATTAAACCTCTTTTTCTTTTTAAGTTACCCAGTCTTGGGGATGTCTTTATCCGTGGCATGAGAATGGACTCACACGTGGGCTATTAAGGAAATGCTCTTTTGTCTTGTGTCTCCTTAGAATGGCCCTTGCTGACTTGTCCACCTGGAGAACTTTGGCTCATTCCTCAAGCCCCAAGTTCAAGCTCTTCTTCGTCTGAGGAATTCATAGGCCTGGCCAAGCAAAAACGTCCCCTGCACCTGCAGCACTGTCATACTTAATTTCTCCACTGCAGCAGTGTTAGCCTGCATGGGCAGTCATTTAGAAAAAGTTCAGCTTTCCTGCCACACTGGGGGGTCCTTTCAGAGAATAATCCAAGTGGTCATCCCTCTATTCTCTGCATCTAACCCAGGGGGCACATAAGCAGCAGGACTTAACAGATATTTGCTGGATGAAGTAAATAAACGCGTTAGAACATAAGCACTCAGAACAAAGTCTGTTCCTCTAAGAATAAAGCTCACAGCTTATGAAAAGTCATTGAGACACAGAAATGTCAGAACATTATATCGGGTGAGAAAAGCCAGTCCCCCAAGTCTATATATGATTTCATTTATATAACATTCTTGAAATGCAAAATTATAGGAACAGAAAACAGATTAGTGATTTCCAAGGGTTAAGGAGGAGGTGGGGTGGGAAGTGGATGTGGCAATAGAAGACAACTTTTATAGGGATCTCTGTGATGATGGAAATACTGTTATGACTGTTAACGTCAACAGCATGCTTGTGATGTCATACTATGGTTTTGTCAGATGTCAACACTAGGAAAAACAGTAACAAGACATGGGGTCTCTCTGTGTTATTTCTTACAACTGCATATTAATTGATAATTATCTCAAAATAAAAAGTTTAGTTACAATTGCATATTAATTGATAATTACCTTAAAGTTCAAGTAAAGGAAAAGAAATTTCAAGGATGATCCTGACAAAGTCAACAAAATATGTGCGAGTGCTTATGACATCATACTGGTCAGAAAAGTGGATTCGTTTGAACATTGTCATGAACTCTACTTGCTGGAGTGATCAAGAATGTGTGTCCCTCTCTGATTAGGGGGCTTCCTCTCAGGCTCATACTTGGGTTTCCATGTGCTTTCCAAGTCACTTGGACTTAGCCATGGAGACTAAGACTTACTCTGTCCAGAGGATCCCTGGTGCATATATGGCACACCTTTTTTTTTTTTTTTTTGTAAGATGGGTCTTGCTCTGTTGCCCAGGCTGGAGTGCATTGGTATGATCTCAGCTCACTGCAACCTCCACTTCCCGGTTTCAAGTGATTCTCTTGCCTCAGTCTCTCGAGTAGCTGGGATTACAGATGCCTGCCACCACGCCTGACTAATCTTTTGTATTTTTAGTAGAGATGAGGTTTCACCACGTTGGCCAGGCTGGCCTTGAATTCCTGACCTCAGGTGATCCACCCACCTTGGCCTCCCGAGTAGCTGGGACTACAGGTATATGCCATCATGCCTGACTAATTTCTTGAATTTTGTAAAGACAATGTCTCACGATGGTGCCCAGGCTGGTCTTAAACTCCTGAGCTCAAGCCACCTTCCTGCTTTTGCTTCCCAAAGTGTTGGGATTACAGGTGTGAACCTCCACACCTGGCTGAGCTGCCACATCCAGCATGGCACAGCTTCTTACGGGAGTTAAGACAAGTAGATGTCTTGGATGTGCCCAGAATGTATCTAAATGACCCCTGGGTCTACAATGAATATACTAGGTACAGGATGACACAACCCTGCTAACTCCAAGTGATCCTAATTCTGTGAGATTGTAGCATACAACCCAACGTGTTTATCTACAGTCAGACTGGATGGCTGGCAACACAACACCTAGAGAATGTCCAAGGCCTTGAAACCCATCATTTGCTCCAGTAATGTCTTTTTTTTTTGAGATGGAGTCTCGCTCTTGTTGCCCAGGCTGAAGTGCAATGCTGCGATCTCGGCTCACTGCAACCTCTGCCTCCCAGTTTCAAGCAATTCTCTTGCCTCAGCCTCCTGAGTGGCTGAGATTACAGGCATTTGCCACCATTCCTGGGTAATTTTTTGCATTTTTAGTAGAGATGGAGTTTCACCATGTTGGCCAGGCTGGCCTTGAACTCCTGACTTCAGGTGATCCACCTGCCTCAGTCTCCCAAAGTGCTGGGATTACAAGCATGAGCCACCATGCCTGACCAAGTCATGTTCTTACCTCGACAGAAGCTTTGAAAATGCTGGCCCTTACATCCTGGCTCCTTGAAAGAGAGGCAGTGCACCACACGTGGCAGTGATAGGGTGCCTGGTTCAAGGGGGATGTGCGTTCTGGCTCACGTCCGGGGTTTCTGACTGGGATCCTGGAATGACCCGGGACTCACCTGAATCAGATGAGCCGCACTTTCTGGGCTGCCATATCGAAGGTCATGTCCATTGATGGCTAACACACGGTCATTCTCCTCAAGCTGCCCGTGTCGATCTGCCACACCGCCATTCAGCACGTTGAAGATGAACACCCCAGGCTCATCCACCTTGCGAACCAGTTTTATTCCAAGCTGCTCCTCGGGGCTACTTTTGTTCAGAATCACATGGAAGCTGTCATCCCGGGGTCCGTAGCCATCTGAGGCCTGTCCATTGTCCCTGCTGCGGAACTTCTGCTCACGCAGCACGGTCAGCCACAGCACCTGGCAGGGCTGCCGCAGGAGGCGCAGGGCGTAGTTGTGAGGGACGTTGCTGATGTCCATCCCGTTGACCTGGGGGCAGGTGGAACAATCGTGTGGTCAGCTCCACCTGCCACAACCCTTCCTGAAAGGTCCAGGCCCACAGCACAGCCAGGATCCTGTCTTGAAAGACTGCTCTGCTCCCCAGCCCCCATCCTGTGTCCAATAACTGCACGTTCCAACTACGTTTCTAACCCTGTTTTCTCCCACGTGCCTGCAGCACCTCTCCAGGTCTCTGGGAGTAGACGCCATCTTTCTCCACCTCCTTCTTACCTGAGCCCACACAGTTATTCACAGAATCCTGGCCTTCATTCCTGTTGTCATTATTTTTTAGCCAGCAGAAAGAGAGGGAAGGAAGATAAGGTAGGAAAAAAGGCAAAAGAAAGGCATTTTTCACATTCACCTCATTCAAATGATTATATTAAATGGCTGTTTAAGCCGAGTTGACATTTTCTTCCCAAAAATCTCCAACTGAATGTTTCTTCCTGGGTCAACGCATACCAGAACTTCCAGTCTGCACCACTGCATGTGTACGTAGATGTGGTAGTGTGTGAGTCAGGGTCTGCAAGTATCTGAGCATGATGGAGTGTATGTGCGTGTGATACTGTGTGTGTATGCATGGGAACGTGTCAGGTTTCAGGGTGATCCTCTGCAAGGTTTTTGCCTATGTTCTCAGCAAAAGGAAGAAATCCTCGCACAGTTTTAAACACACTAATATGAAAGGACGTTTTTGGATCTTTTACTGAAAGGTTAGATCGGGAGGGTTAGGCAGGAGAATCACTTGAACCCGGGATGCAGAGGTTGCGGTGAGCCGAGATCCTGCCATTGCACTCCAGCCTGGGCAACAAGAGCGAACCTCCGGTTCAAAAAAAGAAAGGCTCGATCTCTTGATAAGGCTTCTTAAACAAGCTTAAGCTCAGCCCTCTCATTTGTGCCTCATAATGATGTGTAGGGCTGATACTGCATGGGGCTTTCTGGTTTTAATTTCCCTGGCTACACAGGCCCAGCCTGGAGGCTGCAGACCCCCCTGTTAGTCATCACCCTGGAGGAAAACAATTTCACAGCAAGCACTGCACTCTGTGCTTGAGGAAGGAGGCCCCACGGAGGAGAAATCACTTTCTCGAATTTCTGTAGTTTGATAAGGTTTCTTGTATTTGCAGCCAATGGTGAGAGAAGGCTTAGAATGAGCTTTACAGAGGCCTTTCTTGAGGACACAATCTCCAGTGCAGCTCCAGAGGTTCCCTCGTGCAAAGGCAAAACTCACCACCCTTGTCCAAGTGCAGGTGAGTAGAGCACCCGAAGTAGCAGGGCCGGGTTCCCCCATCACCTCCAGGCCCAGAGAAGGTCAGGGGAGTCAGGGTTGCCTGCTAAATAGTCCTGGTAGCCCCTTTGCCTGTAAGCGCCAGCTGAAGGCCACAGAATCAAAATGTTTTATTATGCAATCCTCCCAGGCAGCATAGTTTCCACTAGAACTGGGAGGCAGCCATGCACAGTGTCGCTGATTGTACTGCAGACTGCTTGGGGGGCCCTGTCTTATGCTCCACCTCGGAGGTCAGCGGGAATTTCAGCATTTTTGTGAAAACTGCTTTAGGTTATTTCTCCTCTTATTCCAATCAGTTTGCCAAAGAAACAGCTCATAATGTGACAGAAGCCGGTCCCTCAGCAACCTAGAAGGGATGGGATGGGATAGAGCTGTTATCCGAGTATCAGCTTGAAAATATATGAGCAGGGAGGGGTTTCTTGTCACTTTTGGCAAATACTGGACTTCTGTCTGATAAACAGCTCTTTATCCTTTCTGTTCTGGAAATTCCTCCTTAAAGTCCTTCCCCTTAACCAAGCCTCGGAGGACAGTACACCCAAAGCATTCTATTCCAACACCCATCTCCCCTGGAATGTCTCTGGGTTGGTGGAACTAGCATAGAGATTACTTTTATTTTCACAGAGGGCCATAAGACTACAGGAAATTGAGTTTCAAAGAGGTGATTGTGATTAGATAAAATACAATGTGTTCTATTAATCTGCTCTGACAACAGTTTAAGAAGATATATATCCCAGTTTTATTTTATATTAATGCTCTTTAAAAAAGAGGTAAAGAGGAAGTGGAGAAAGGTGATGAAGAGAAGATGGAAAAAGCTAGAAGGGAAAAGGAAGAGGGGAGAAGAAAAAATGATATAGAGGCAGAAGTATATATATAGAGAGAAAGCGAGGAGAGAGTAAAGGAGCAAGACAGGGACAAAGATCTCAATTAAATGACAAATCTCAGAGAGTCATGAAACAGTGGAAGGTGACTGTCCACATTTATTCTACTATTTTCCCTCATTCGTCTATCCACCTATCCAATTATTTGCTCAGAAGCATTTTTTACATCAAGCCCCTAGCTGCAGCCCCACAGCCACAGTCTCTACCTTTAGAATGATGTCTCCTGGCAGTAGCCGGCCGTCTCTGGCAATCACCCCATCACGATAAATGTGTTGGATAATGATATGGACCAGTGGGGTTTCGCTACCTCCCACCAGCCTAATGGAGAGGCTTTCACTGGGATCCACACGATTGATCTTGATGCTGGTAATTTCGCCATCTGGAATCAGGTGGTACAACCGTGGAAAGACTGAAATGGACAAAGAGTGTTTATTTAAGACACCCACCAATGGACCTTTCCAACTACTCTTCTTGCCAAACTTCAGTTTCAGCCAAACTATTTGCTGTTCCTCATACATGTTTTCCATTTTCCTGCCTCTGTGCCAATGTAAGTTTCTCTGCTTGGAATGTTTTTCATCCCGAGCAATTTTTCCTTCAAGGCCCTTCCAATTAAACTCTACCCTGATTCCTCCTTCCTTTGCTTGAAACAGCCCATTTCCTATAATGGTTTCTAGCTATTTCTCACGGCACTCAACCCATTACTGTTTTTTGTTTTGTTTTGAGATAGGGTCCCACTCTGTTGCCCAGGCTGGAGTGCAGCGTCTCACTACAACTTCTGCCTCCTGAGCTCAAGTGATCCTCCCACCTCAGCCTCCCAAGTAGCTAGGACTACAGGCACATGCCACCACTCCTGGCTAATTTTTATATTTTTTTATAGAGATGGAGTTTTGCCATGCTGCCCAGGCTGGTCTTGAACTCCTGAGCTCAGGTTATCTGCCCACCTCAGCCTCCCAAAATGCTGAGATTCCAGGTGTGAGTCACTGTGCCCAGCTTATACTCATTTCTTATATACCTCATATAATGCCCATAAAACCTGAGGGCATAACCTCTGGCTGTTCCATGGTTCTCTACACATATCTCTGCATGCAGAGGCCTTCAGCTGAAGTTTATTGAATTAATAGAAGCGAATGAATGCTTTTTAGTGGAATGAATTGCAGTTTTATCACTTGCTTATTGAGAGGTAAAAAACAGAACAAATTTGCCATTTTGCCCTCTCAGATCACTTTGAAAATTTATTCCTTAAAGATTCTACTTTTCAGGCTTGGGGAATCATCAGTCCTTTCTACCAGACATTGTTGCCAACAAATGGAAGAGGCCTAATTCCTGATCAAGAAGAGGCCAAGGTCTAGCTGGTTGTCTTGAGCAGTTCATTCCTGGTTTGCTTGAAATCACTGAATTCAGAGCAAGGAAATTCAAAATTCACAGGCTGGTGTTTTCAAACTCTCTCTCTCTCTCCATATATATATATATATATTTTTTTTTTTTGAGATGGAGGCTTGCCCTATCACCACACTGGAGTGCAGTGGTGCGATCTTGGCTCACTGCAACCTCTGCCTCCCGGGTTCAAGCCATTCTCCCGCCTCAGCCTCTGGAGTAGCTGGGATTATAGGTGTGCGCCACCACGCCCAGCTAATTTTTGTATTTTTTAGTAGAGACGGGGTTTCACCATGTTGGCCAGGATGGTCTCGATCTCCTGACCTTGTGATCCACCTGCCTCAGCCTCTCAAAGTGCTGGGATTACAGGTGTGAGCCACTGCACCTGGCCCAAACTGTATTTTTTAATTGATGAATCTGCTTTCCCCGTGCTATCTCTCCTAGCTCTCTTCTCATCTCTCTTCCCATTGTGACCACACAGAAAACAGCTGCTCTAATTGTCCTGCTGTTTGACAGTGAGAGTTAAACTCTACAAGTGAGGAGGTTTAAGGCTGAGAGACGGGGAAAGAAGTAACTGGCTGGACATCCCAAAGTTAGGCAGCCCCAGGAGCCAGGTCAGAGCCCAGAGCTCCTGTGACCGGACTCTCTGCCAGGTTTCCCTGGAGTCAGGGGTTCACAGCCAGGCCAGAGCCCACGAGGGATTCTCTCTAAGGACCTATGAGCCAGCAGAACTGGCTGGCACAGTTTTTCTTCACTTTAGTTTGAATAGAAGTGTTCAGAGGGGACACCAACAAGTGATGGGAACAAGCCACGCCTAGCTTGGTGGAAAAAGTGGCTCCTCCAAGTGGCTAGAGGCTGAAGTTTGAATGTGAAGGGCTGAGATGCTTCTGTCTCCTGTAGGTGCTGACAGCTGCCTTGCTCTGAGTCTCCTTTCGTTATGGCATCTGGAAAGATCTCACACGGCAGGCCTGCTTCTGGATAGTCTGCTCCTTGTGAGCATTTTCAAAACCCGTGAACTTAGTCCATTTTCCCTAATGAATTAGTGAGTACTCAACTCTCTAAGAACAATAAAGAATTAAACTTATTTCTAAGTATTTGAGAGCAGGGTAAACAAAATAGCTTAGTGGCCAGAGGAAACTCGAGATGTTGCAAATGTGTGTCTTTAATCTCTACAATGATGGAACTGAAGTGACTGTGTAAGGCAGGGGTCGCTGGCTTCATCAGTCAGTTCCTGGTACTAACAGTACTTGGGTGATTGACTTCAATGAATGTTTAAACTACTTTGGTCATATTAAGTAGGCTATACCGCAGGCACTTACTAGAACACGTCTGGTATAACAAGGGAATGGAAAAAAAATTCATTCTAGCAAAGAAAGATTTGGAAATAATCACAAAAGCCAATTTTCCCTCCCTTATTCCCCCTCCCTTGTTACCTTTTTTTCCAACAGATATACAAAACCACACTACCAAACCTAAACCTCTAGGGAATGTTTGATTTGATAGCTTGAAAGGACATACCCATTCACACTTGTAAATGACGTTAGAGCAACAACCAATGAAATCCTAGTGACCTTAAAGAGATAAAGGAATTTTTAAACTGCAAAAGTTGTGTGTTGTTTTCTTTCTGGAAAGAAAAGAATTTTCTCAATATTATGTCCTTACTCAAGTACTAAATGATACAATAGTCTTATTATTAGCTGAGAGTTTATTATAGGCTCACATTGAGCTAAGATATTTGAATGCATTTTTTGTTTAGTCTTCATAATAACCCTATGATATAGATTATAATATTTTTCTTTTTGAGAGACAGGGTCTCACTGTGCCACCCAGGCTGTTGTGTAGTGGTACGATCTTGGCTTAATGCAGCCTTGACCTCATAGCCTTAGGCGATCCTCCCACCTTAGCCCAAGAAGCTGGGAGTACAGGTGTGTGCCACCATGTCCCACTGATTTCATTTTTTTTCATAGAGACAAAGTCTCACTATGTTGCTCAGGCTAGTCTCAAACTCCTGGGCTCAAGGGATCCTCTCATCTTGGCCTCCAAGTGCTAGGATTACAGATGCGAGCCACCATGCCCAGACCCAGCTGTTTTTTTAGATGAAGAAACATTGAGGCTTAGAGCAGTTAAGCAACCCAGCCAGGGTCACACAGTTGATAAACAGTGGCACTAGTCCCTTTACCAACATTAAAAAATGGATAAACCATGCCGGGAGGCTAACTGTAGGTTGCTGGAGCAATGAGGCCCCCTGGCCATTTTTGAAAGCTTTGTTGCCTTATAAATTCTGTGAAGACGTTGATACCAGCCTGGTGGAGTCTTAACACCTTACTCCATTCTGGAGTTATGGTTTCATGAAGTGTCTGAGGAAATCCAGTCTCTCCCATTCCAGCTCCCACTGCACGTGGAACATGGCTGCTATCTGTCTTCTGGAAACATGGCTCCAATCCTCTACACAATAACTCTACACAAGAGCTCCCAGGTGTGTTCACTGCCCCCAAATCAAGTACAGACTCCTAAATAATAATCAGGACACACTGTGATCTGACCTTCACATCATCCCCTGTATTGGTCTGGAAAGAAAATTATGTGTTCAATATTATTTCCTCACTCAAGGACTAAAGAATGTAATAATTATTAACTGAGAGTTTATCATATGCTGGCATTGAGCTAAGCTACTTGAATGCATTTTCCAACACACAGTCAGCTTCCCAACATCCATCCAAGTCATAAGCCACTTCTTAAACATGGAATACACTGTCCCCTATGGCCGCTGTGGTCATTAATGTATACTTCATTCTTCATAGTACAGGCATACCTCAGAGATATTGTGGGTTTGGTTCCAGACTGCTATAAGAAAGTGAGTCACATCAATTTTTTGGTTTCTCTGTGCTTATAAGAGTTATGTTTAGACTGTACTGTAGTCTAGTAAGTGTACAACAGCAAGTTTTTAAAAACTTACATACCTTGATTTAAAAATACTTTATTGCTAATACATGCTGTTTAGTGGTCATCTGAGCTTTCAGCTAGTCGCAGTCTTTTTGCTGGTAGAGGGTCTTGCCTTGATGTTGATGGCTGCTGACTGATCACAGTGGTGGTTGCTGAAGGTTGGGAGTGGCTTTGGCAATTTTTGAAAATGAGACAAAAATGAACTTTGCCACATCAACTGACACTCATGAAAGATATTTATGCAGATTCTCTGTAGAATGCAGTGCAGATGATAACATTTACCCTTCAGTAGAACTTCTTTCAAAATTGGAGTCAATCCTCTACTAACCTTGCTGCTGTTTTATCAACCATGTTTACGTAATGCTCTCAATCCTTTGTTGTTTCAACAATGTTCATGGCATCTTCAGCAGGAGTAGTTTCCATCTCAAGAAACCACTTTCTTTGCTCTTCCATAAGAGGCAGCTCTACATTTGTTCAAGTTTTATTATGAGATTGCAACAATTTGGTCATATTTTTAAGCTCCACTTCTAATTCTAGTTCTCTTGATTTTTCTATCACATGTATAGTTATTTTTCTCCATTGAAGTCTTGAACCCCTCAAAGTCATCCATGAGAATTAGAATCAACTTCCTCCAAATTCCTGTTAACATTGATATTCTGACCTCCTCCCATGGATCACGAATATTATCACTGGCATCTAGAAAGGTGAATTCTTTCCAGAAGGTTTTAAATTTTCCTTGCTCAGATCCATCAGAGGAACCTATCTATGGCAGCTATAGTCTTTCAAAATCTATTATTTAAATAATGAGACTTAAAAGTAGAAATTACTCTTTGATCCACGGTCTGAAGAATGGATATTGTGTCAGCAGACATGTAAACATTACTCTTGTATGTCTCCATCGAAGTACTTGGGTAACTAGGGTGCATTATCAATTAGTAGTAATATTTTGAAAGGAATCTTTCTTTCTGAGCAGTAGGCCTCAACAGTGGGCTTAAAATATTCATGCTGTAAACAGATGTGCTGCCATCCAGGCTTTGTTGTTCCATGGATAGAGCACAGGCAGAGTAGATTTAGCATAATTCTTAAGGGTCCTAGGATTTTTGAAATGATAAATGGGCACTGGACTCCACTTTAAAGTCACCAGCTGCCTTAGCCCCAAACAAGAGAGCCAGACTGTCCTTGGAAGCTCTGAAGCCAGGCATTGACTGCTCTCTAGTTAAGCAAGTCCCAGATAGCATCTTCTCCCAATATAAGGCTGTATCATCTACACTGAAAATCTGTTGGCCAGGTGCAGTGAATGACACCTGTAATCTTAGCATCTTGGGAGGCCGAGGTGGGTGGATCATCTGAAGTCAGGAGTTCAAGAGCAGCCTGACCAACATGGCAAAACCCCGTCTCTACTAAAGTACAAAAAAATTAGCCGGGCATAATGGTGCATGCCTGTAATCCCAGCTTCTTAGTAGGCTGAGGCAGGAGAATCACTTGAACCCAGGAGGCAGAGGTTGCAGTAAGCTGAGATAGCACCACTGCACTCCAGCCTGGGCAACAGAGCGAGTGAGGCTCTGTCTCAAAAAAAAAAAAAAAATCTGTTCTAAAAAACATCTGTTTAGTGGTGCCACCTTCAGTGATCTTAACAAGATATTCTGGATAACTTGCTGCAGTTTCTACAATCAGCATTTGCTGCTTTGCCTTGCACTTTTATGTTATGGGGATGGATTTTTTCCTTAAACCTCATGAACCAACCTTTGTTAGCTTCCAACTTTTCTCCTGCAGCTTCCTCACCACTCTCCTCCTTCACAGAATTAAAGGGAGTTAGGGTCTTCCTCTGGATGAGGCTTTGGCTTAAGGGAATGTTGTGGCTGATTTGTTCTTCTAGCCAGGTCATTCAAACTTTCTCCATATCAGCAATAAGGCTGTTCACCTTTGTGAGTAATGTGTTCACTGGAAGTAGCACTTTTAATTTCCTTCAATAACTTTTCCTTTGCATTAATAACTTGGCTGTTCAACACCAGAGGTCTAGCTTTCAGCCTATTTTAGTTTTCAACATGCCTTCTTTACTAAGGTTCATTTCTAGCTTTGATTAAAGTGAGAGACATGTGGCTCTTCCTTTCACGTGAATACTCAGAGGCCATTGTAAGGTTACTAATTGGCTTAATTTCAATACTGTTTTGTCTCAGGGAAGCCTGAGAAGAGAAAGAGGGGAAAACGGCCAGTGAAGCAGTCAGAACACACAATGCTCACTGATCTATAAGGACGTGGTTCGTGGCACGCTAAAACAATTACAATAGTAACACCAAAGCTCACCGATCACATATCACCATAACAGATATAAAAATAATGAAAAAAGTTTGAGATACTGCAAGAATGACCAAAATGTGACATGGAGACATGAACGGAGCACATGCTCTTGGAAAAATGGTGCGAACAGCCTCGTTCAATCCAGGGTTACCACAAACTTTCAATTTGTAAAAATAAAAACGAGGTATGCTTTTATTTTCTTTCAGTCTTGAATAAATCCCTTGATGCCGGAGGTTACATTTTATATTCTTTATATAAAATGACAGCACATAGGCCAGTGCCTTACCTATAATAATCTCTTTTATAAAGGTTTCTGTAATAAATATGAAAATAAATCTTATTCAAGATAACTTGAATAAATCTTATTCAAGATCGTGCAGTGGCACGATCTCAGCTCACTGCAGCCTCTGTCTCCCAGGTTCAAGTCTCCCGCCTCAGCCTCCCGAGTACGTGGGATTATAGGTGCCTGCCACCATGCTCCAGCTAATTTTTGTATTTTTAGTAGAGATGGGGTTTCACCATGTTGGACAGGCTAGTCTCGAACTCCTGACCTCAGCTGATACTCCCACCTCAGCTTCCCAAAGTGCTGGGCTTATAGGAGTGAGCCACCACTCCCAGCCCAAGTAGTAGAGAACTTTACATGGAGTCTTTACATGGAATTGAGGAGTCTTTAATAAGAGGAAGAGACTGGTGGAAAGGAAGTTATAATCCTTTCATTTAGTCATTGCACAGACATTTAGTGGATACTTACGTGCCAGACACTGTGCTAGGCCTTAAGAACAAAGACTCAGAAAAGGAATCCCTGCACTTTGAGGTATAGTTACATGAAATGTGATCATTGCTGATACAGGTACTTCAAAAACACATAAGTAGGGGGCTGAGGGATTCAGTGTGGTTTCTAGGAGGAAGCAAAGCCTCCACTAAACCTGGAAGCAGGAAAGTGAACGTCAGCTGAAAGGAGAGTGGGAGTGCAGGCTGGACAATAGAAGGGAGGTGAGAGAAAGACATACAGCATTTACAGGCCTGTAACAAGCTGAGAGCTGTTAGAGCAGCAGCGTGCACGTACAGGGTGAGAGGCGATCATGAATCAGTATACAAGAAAAGGTCTTATAAGGCTGCTCACGAATTTTGAGGGCATAATACCTACAGTGGTTTGGGCTCTGACTCCCAACTCCCAAGAGTAGAGGGCAGTATAACCCAGGGGCTAAAATAGTCTCTGGAACCAGAGGACATGAGTTAAAATGCTGGTTCTGCCATTTTCTATCTGGGTTTCTGGGCTGGTTACCTAATCCTTCTGGGTGTCTGTTTTCTTGTCTGTAAAATGGGAATGATAGTCCTATCCCCTTAACATTATTGTCACATCTAAATGGCTTAAAACACTATGTGCATACAGAAAGAACTCCATTTTTTTTTAAAGCTATTACTGCTACTTTAAAGTTCTAACATAAAATGAAAAGACAGGATAGTAGGACTGTATTTCCTCAGCTCCATTTATATTGGGAAAAACATAAGGGATCTAAGACTCAATAGCTTCCTTTGCATGAATTCTACAGCCATGTTACCTAGATTCAAAGTTTAGCAAGGTAATTTGGAACAAGCTAAGTAACCTCTCTGTGCCTCAAGTTTCCTCATCTGTAAAACAGCATAAAATAGTAGCGCTGGGCACAGTGGCTCATGCTTGTAATCCCAGCACTTTGAGAGGCCGAGGCGGGTGGATCACCTGAGGTCAGGAGTTTGAGACCAGCCTGGCCAACATGACAAAACCATCTCTACTAAAAAATACAAAGAATAGCTGGGCGTGGCGGGTGCCTGTAATTCCACCTATTCGGGAGGCTGAAGGAGGAGAATCGCTTGAACCCAGGAGGCAGAGGTTGCGGTGAGCAGAAATTGAGCCATTATACTCCAGCCTGGGTGACAAAAGCAAAACTCTGTTTCAAAAAGAAAAAGAAAGAAAGAAAAGAACAGTAGCTAGCTCCATAGGGTTGCTGTGAGGCTTAAATGAGGAAATGCATGTAAAACACTCAGCACCACACCTCACATGTAGTTGAAAGAGTAAGAAGAGCAAATACATATATTGCATTTATCACATGCCAGTCATTGTTTTAAATGCTTTTCACTCATTAACTATATTCTTCTTCATATGCATAACACTAGCACCTGAAGGTAAGGGTTTCAACACTTTTTTTTTCCATCTGTGTAAAAAGATGGTAATAATTTCTGCCTTAAGCTGCTTATGTGAGAAGCGGCTAATCAAAGTAAAAAAGATTGTATACTCTTGGGAAGAGAGGGGTCGCAGAAGGTGGGTGGTGATCAGATTGCATCATCCCTGAAGTCACCCTGGAAGCCCAGCCCGTATCCTTCCAGCCCTGTAGGGAGTTCATTTACCTTCAGGGGCAGTGGTGTTTTCGGAATTTTCCCTGCCCTGGTCAGCGTGGTTGGCAACTGTACTCCCGCTCTTTGTCCTTCGAAGAACACTCAAAGCTCGATTTATTTTTTTAAAAGATCTGCTTCTAATAGAGGATCTTTCAAAAGGCCGTGCTGAGAGAAAGAGAGGAACAGTAGTTATGATTTAATAGAAATCATCATTTACATACATATCTGATAAGATATATACAATAAAACATTAACAGTGACTACCTCTAGGTGGTAGGATTGAAGAATTTGCCTACCTGTATTTTCTAAGTTTTCTACAGTGAAATATGTAAGACTTGTTTAAAATTCTGCTTTTCTTTTTTGTTTCTGGGCTGAACTGAATACAATATCACTTTTCTTGAGCAATATGGCTGAGAAATTACTGACACTGCAGGAGTGATGAATCATTAGGTCTGGTTTCAGCCCCTTTCACCAAGTCAGATTACACACAGTTTTAATGATCGGAGGTACTTGTGGTTTCATTTCACTTTGGAGAATTGGACATTGGCTTCCTGCCAAAACTACCAGAACTATTTCCCCTTAAAAAAACATTTCTAGAACTTTCCACAGTAAGTATTCCACAGAGGGCAATCCCAAGCCAAGGAGCCCATTCCTGGACAACCACCCATTTGACTCACCCCTGGTTCGGTTGCTCCGGCCAGAGTCCACTGGGCTGATTGCTGGCTGACTGTCCTCCGCCGTGGACACGTAGGCAGGGTTGTCTAGGCCGGGCTCGTCTGTCATTAAGGGGGTGGTGGCAGCTGGAGAAACCTCTGGGAAGGGAGCCGTGGCCGTGAGGCTCGCACAGCCGTCTGGACAGCCATCTCGCGAGCGCCTCTTCCTGTCTTTGGTCAGGCCGTAGTGGGAGGCACCTTTACAGCTGTAACAGAACCAGCGGGAGGTGCGGAGGACCTTCGGCTCTGCTGCCGTGGCCAGTCAGACCTCTTCAGATACAACCGATGGTGTAAAATAGGCCGATTTGCCTGCCCCTAAATCCTCTCTTCCCTTTTCACAGGTTGGTACTCAACACCAACCAAGTGAATTAACAATTTGAGATTTTTTAAAAGACGCCCACTGTATTCTCTTAAAGCAATCTGTACATTAGCTGCTGGAATGCAGATGTGTTCAAGTCGCCATGGTACCTACATGACCAGCGCTTGAGGTTGGTGATGTTCAACTGTTTGGTAATTCCTGCCTGCTGGTGTTTATTTTGACCCCGAAAGCCCTTAGTCACACTCTCACTCCTTTCTTTTGGATTTTGTTCCCACAGCACCAAACATAAATATGAAGCTCCTCCCAGATTCCATATTTAACTGTCCACGGAAACACAATCACCCTCGCCACAAAGCCACAGGAGTTAGTTCAGCACTGCTATCCCCTGGCGGCAGCTTGGTGGCTTCCATTCTCTTTCTCTGGGCTGGTCTGGGAGGGCCTCCCTGGTGCTGGGGGCTCCCGTGACCTGAAAAGTGTCATTCATTGCTATGTTGTCTAGCACTAAGAGAGTAAAACAGCTTTCGTGGTTTTTAGCAAAAACATATTTGTCTCTTCCCATTCACTGTCCATGTTATAAAAAAAAAAAATCCAAAACCCCACAAAAAACAACAAACTTTGTGAGAAAGGCAAGTTATTGGTGCAATAGAGAGAAGTTGAAAAAGAACATTCTTGAGGCTCAGGAGACCAAGGTTTGAGCTGATCTAAGCCCATATTTTGCCTTGAACATGAACACTGCCACTGGGCAAGTCATTTCAGCGCACAGGCTAGGTTTGGGTCAGGAAATGGTGATTTAACTATCTCAATGTGCTGTGGTGAGGGTAGCAACAGGTAGTCACTCCAGTTCCCACAGTTGTGAAGGCAAAAATCATACCATGAGCCCCTTTAAGAAGTGTCCATTTGCATATGATGGATTTGTTAATTATAAATTCTTATCAATTCATTAGGCAAAACCCTGTATGATTGAGCTATTTTAAATAACCCTTTGAGATCCTACTTGAGGGATGCTTCATGTTTTTGAAAATAGACGAAATCAAAGGTCAGTCTACAGTGATATGCTCACATGATTTGTACTGCCCATAAAAATCACAGAAATGGCAGGATGGAAGGTCCTATCGTCTAGATCCAAATCCTTGCTCTGATATTTATGTAGCTGGGTGATGTGGGGAAATTTTATTTACCTGGCTAACCTTCCCCATTTGCATATACTTTCTGGATTGCTGTGAGGTTTGATCAGGAATGTAGTGCTTTTTGCCAAAAGTACTAGAATGCAAATTCATTAAAGTCATCATGACTACATGACTACAATGAGGTCTGATGAGACTGTAGCTATTTCTTAGACATGTTAAAGCATGAAAAGAGCATCTTAGTCTAAGTCCATCTTAGACTATTTCATCCATC
Organism: Plecturocebus donacophilus; assembly: GCA_004027715.1. Taxonomy (NCBI): domain Eukaryota; kingdom Metazoa; phylum Chordata; class Mammalia; order Primates; family Pitheciidae; genus Plecturocebus; species Plecturocebus donacophilus. Next base: position 23,845 of record PVKP010000975.1, on the reverse strand, counting down.
CGAAGACGCTCTTTTCAGGCTTTCACATGTCTGAGATCAGGATGCACGTGTGATTGATGGGCTTGTGTGGTTTCTGTGTCAGGCAGCAGTCATGATGCAGATGCCACCATCCCAGCATGGCAAACCCAGTTGTATATGCATCTCTTGTCACTTCCACTGAGTCATCCACATGCTTGGTATTACACCACCGAGTTTAACCGCGATTTGAATGTTTTAGAAAAGATTACATCATGATTCAGTACTAGAATGAAAAATTATAGAAAGCCTCAAAAACAGAGCAATTGGATATCGATGAAGCACATAATCATTGTTAGAAGCAGAATCACAATTCCTATTTTCTTGCAAAGGGACAAGCAAATGTTTTATTTGCTTAGAAAGATACTCCTAAGGGGATGAAAAGTGGTGTTACATTTTGTTATTGAGAATATTCAAAAAGGATTGCCTATTTCATGCCAAGCAACACAACCGCGGGCAGAAGCTGCTGCCAAATTCATCTGAATGAATTTCAAAGCCACAAGAGTCTGGTGTGACCAATCTATGCATCATGGGGATATCTCTGGTGTTTGGGGATTATTGAACTGATGGGACATTTTAAAATGTCCTCTTCTTTGCTGGTATATAAAACATGCTATCTCTTATCATCAACGGCATCTTAGATTAGATGAAATGTGGTTTTAATATTAGCAGAAAAGGAGTCTGGTTATACAACCCTGTGTCCTCATCTTCTAGGTGAGAAAACAGGCCTCCAGCTTACACTGCTCAAACTCCTTGCCTGAATTCATGAGGTTTTACTGTACTGATTAGCTGCGTTGGCTTGGAATTGTTTTGCTTAAAAATAGCAAAGGGGTTGATCTGGGAAACTCAAATTGGTGGAACACTGTGTGATGGAAAAAATAAAAGCCAACTTGCACTTTAGCAGCTCCAAAGTCACGAACACATGAACGAAACACTTCCAGGCAGGCTGGCAGTATTTGGTTAGCGGTGCATGGAAGTTCCTAGCTGGTCTGGAAACTGTTTTTGAGGAGGCAGCAATGCCCTTGACCATGTGCCCTGCCAGAGTAGGAAGGTTATTTTCCAGTTGGACATATGGCTGGCAAAGGCACAAATCATGATTTTGTTGGGGGAACACAACATATCCTAATAAAATAAAGTGGCACCTTCTTCCGCTGCCCCATCAATGAAGAGGGTTACAGTATTTTTAAAATATCTGAATCCCAAAATTATGTCATCAAGAAACCATTGCACTTTCAAATTCTTGGGGTTCTAAAGATAAGTTTTTGAGTCCAGGAAAGGAAAATTTCATAAGGTAGGTAAGTAGCTTTTCCTTTGGTGTCATATCATAGCTGTTCTTACAAGAGCTGGGGAGGGTGCAGAGTCTTGTTTTACATATTCAGACTCATACACTTTGTGTAATAAAGGTTCTGCTGATACACCTCATACTTGTGTAATGTTAGCTTTCTCCAGTCTCTTGGCTTAGCCTGAGCCCGAGACAGAGTGATCTATGAAGGTAGCAGCTTGGACTTACTAATTATCTTTTTTGTGGTGACTAATACCGGGGCAGCCTGATTTACAAGCATGAAAGAGGGAAGAAGCGGGGGAAGAGCTGATTAGCATTGGCCAGGACAGGAACATACGGTGAATCCTGGGTTGTGTTCAAAGCAAGCAGGATTTATGCTTCCTTTTAGTTACTCGGAGCATAAAGTACTCTCAGGTGGTGATGGGCGATGGCCATGAACTTGAAGGATGAATATAAGGAACACAAAAACCACCTTTCAACCAAACCACAAACTTTGTCCATTCAAATGAGCAACTCTGAAAAATTAGTTTTCTTGGGAGATCCTGAGCTCTTTTATCAAAGTGAGTGGAGGTAAATCTGTCTTAATAGAAGAACACTAATACTCAATGCCAGAATTTTTGTCTCTTTTAGGGTTGGAGTGGGGATAAGATGAAAAAATGAATCTCCTTCCCACAAAACTTCTAAGCCTGAGTTCACTGCTAATGAGAGCTGGAGATGAGATACAGGAGGGACCCCAGATGTAATTCACAGAGGTTCTGATGGGGTATCTTCTGCAGAGGTCACCCAACAGGGCGGTATGAGCTGGGTCCCCGTGAAGAGTTCCTTTCTGATGTTGAACTTAGCCACTTAGAATAAGAGTTGTTCACAAAGCGAGCCTCAATACTCATCATCATTGTTCAGCCATACAACCTCCCTTTGATGTCTCCAACTTTCTGTAAATTCTTTCTCTCGGTCCACTTCTGCATTAGCAAACATTGAGTCAGCTCTCACTTTGGGTTCATTAATTGCCCAGTCTGATCTGACTTCAAACAAGAGCTTGCAAACTCATATGCTCATCAGGTGAGGAAACGAGGGAAGGAAGGCCACTGGGGACCATGGTGAACAGTGTTTCTCGACTTAAAAACACAGTGGCTGCCCCACCCTTCCCGCTTAAAAAGGCTGGCCCAGTGTCACTGGAGTACTTTGGAAGCAAAAATCTAGTTTTCAGTGTAAAACCTCTCAATTTGTTAAATGGTAGCAACACATTAGAAAATCTTAAAAACACTGTGTGGTCCAAATGAAACACATCTGCAAGCCAGCTCTAGCTCCAGAGATGGCACATTCCAATCTCTGGTAATAAAAAAACTGCCAATACGAGTAGATGGGACCCATTTTTCTTTATTCAGTCCTCCAGAAAGCAACATTACCCTCCTGTTCCTCTAATCTTCCTCCCTCCCCATTGTTTGTGTTTGTGTGTGTCTGTGTGTATGTATGTCTGTGTGTGTGCATGCATGCAGAAGGGAGATGACCCCTGAAGGGGACTTTCCTATAATTATTTGCCCTGGCCCCATTTCTGATCCAAGTCCAAAAATGAGACTAATTTTTCAACTGTATTTCTTTCACTCATGAGAGCACTAATAGCTGGCCCCCATAGCTATTATTTAATGAGAAAGAGAGACATTCAGCCCTAATGAGTGTATTCTTTCTTTCAGGCAGAGAGAATCAAGATTAGGGGACTCTGTAGGGAAGTGGGTCTCCTTGCCAACAGCTGGATTTTTGGCATTAGCTGCTCCACTGAATGGGATGAGTGATTCTGAAACTTTGCTCCAGGTGGGGTTCCTGGGGCCAGGCTGGGAGACTGTGCTGCCAGAAAGGAGATGGCCACTGGGAGACTATAATGGGCTCTCCCTGAGCACTCGAGTGAACCTAGAGGCTGAGTATGGGCCTCGGTAATGTGTGCTCGGCCCCCAGCTCCATCTCCATGGCCAAACCCTGGCACTGGTCCTCCGGATGCCACATCTCCATGGCTTTGCAGTGAACCCCAGCCTATCCCTCTGTCCTTGGTCTAGCCCTCCAGCCTCTACCCCACTGCATCTTAACCACATCAACATTTTTTTTTTTTTACTCAAAAACTGCCCAAGGAATGTTCTCATCACTTCAGGGTTGAGTCCCAACTCTACATACTGACATTCCAGGCCTTCCCTGATCCATTTTATCAATCATGGCCTCTTGCCTACATATCTGACAGCCCAGCAGGCAGTCTGGCAGAAGACGGCTCGTATCTGTTGATCTTTTTTTAACGTATTATGCTTTATGGGATGTGGTTTCCTTTAAGCTTCCCACTTGTCCTATGAGTAATACCGCCTCACTTCACAGACGAAGATATGGACACCAGAAGGAGAAATGCCTTTCTCTGAGTTCAGAGTGGAGCTAGACTCTGAAGGCAGCCTGTGTGGGTTCCATGCTTTCTCCCCTTACATGGCTTCTCCTGATCCCTAGACTCGTATCAAACTGCCCATTCCATGTCATCACTCAGTTGTCTAATGGGCAGCTCAAACTTAACACTTTCATCCTCCCCGCCAAACCAGCTCTTCCTGCATCTTCCTGTGTTATTAAATAGCACCTTATCTGTCATTCAGGCCAAAAACCTCAGGCCCATCCTTGATTTCTTTCTTTCTCTGGATACCTCAAATACAATCCAGCACGAAATATTAAGAATCCAACTACTCTTCATCACTGCCACTGCCACCATACTGGTCCAAGACACCATCATCAGTGCCTGGATTATCCCAAGTTTCCCAAGAAAACGGGGTCCCGTTTCCACACTTGTGTGGCCTGTCCATCTATTCTCAGCAGAGCAGCCACGGTGATCTTTTCATAATGGCTCTCCAACTTACTAAAGCATGAGGTCTTTACAATGGTCTCCATGACCCTGTATTTTGTCTGTTGTGACTTCTGACTTCCTCTCCATCCCTTGCTCATGCAGCCCCCCTGCTAGTCCTCAAACTTGCCCACCATGTTGCTACTTCTTCAGGGCCACTGCACTTTGCTGCTGCCTCAGATAGTCACATAAACCGTCTCCAGATTCCCACCCATTTTGCTCCTGCATCTCCTTCAGGCCTCTTATTAAAATCCATCTTCTCTGACCACCTGATATAAACAGCGGGTTCTTTTCTGGCACATCCTATCCCTGCTTATGTTCTCTCAATGGAATGCAAGCTCCAAAAGGCAGGAATTTAGGTTCTGCTCTGTTAATTGTTTTATCTCTAGTGCCAGAGACCATGACGGGCATATAGAAGGTGCTCAATATATGACTTTTAAATGAAGAAACGACTTTTGCTGATGAAAGAGCATGTTCCTAAACCATGGGGTTGTATCAGTCCATTTTTACACTGCTGATGAAGACATGTCCAAGACTGGGTAATTTATAAAGAAAAAGAGGTTTAATGGACTCATTGTTCCACCTGGCTTGGGAGGCCTCACAATCGTGGTAGAAGGCAAGGAGGAGCAAAGTCACTCTCACACGGCAGCAAGCAGGAGGGCTTGTGCGGGCGAACTCCCCTTTATAAAACCAGCAGAGTTTGTGAGACTTATTCACTACCAAGAGAACAGTATGGAGAATGACCCCCTTAATTCAGTTATCTCCCACTGGGTCCCTCCCATGACACGTGGGAATTACGGGAGCTACAATTCAAGATGAGATTTGGGTGAGGACACAGTGAAACTGTATCAGGGGTGAACTATCTAAATTGGCTGTCTACATTAATCAGGTCATCTGTGTTTCTGCCCAGAAGAAGTACCCCCCGCTTGGACCACATGGTCTCAGTGTAAAGACTGCACCATACCATCTTCAAGTTAAGGGCTCTGAACCATGAACAAGACATAGAACTATCCATGTTTAATGAGTTCTGGGATATTGACCTCAAGAGAACATTCAGCTGATCAATTAGGCTAAATATTTTAATTTTAAAAATTATTTAATTGAGGGACAATATTTTAAAGCCTAAATACCCCATCCAAACAACATACTTAATCAATCTAAATCCGAATGCAGCAATATTTACTATGCCAGAAACCATGATTCAAAGGTATTTCACATAGAGATGGGAATTAACTTCTTGGGGGAAAAAAAAAGTCTAGTTCCACAATCATGCCAGTAGAACCAAACTTTGAAAATGTAGGCTCTCTCTCTCTCCAGTACTGAGATGGCTTCCTCACATTGGTGCCTGGGAAGTGTTGGCTCATTTATGGCCACTGGTCAAGACACATCAGCTCTGCCTTGGCTAACTGGTTAGCTGTGGGCAAGCTGTGGTCACAGAGCTATATAGTAAACATTTCTTGAATTGATCTGAGCAACCGTCACCCTTTTGGTGTTCTGCTGATTGAAATTACCGCATTGGGAATTGTGGGATTCACCCACACTGCCCTGATAATGCGTAATTACTTGTGGTCGATTGTGATACCAATGCTAGTCTCTTTTTTCTTTTAGCAAGCTCATGATTTCCCTTTCCATTTCCCTGCACTTCAATTTAGACCAACAAAACAAACAAGAACAACAACAGAAAAAAAAATGAGAAGGAAAGCCTGACTTAAGAAATTCATCTTTTTTTCATGTATTTCCTTGGTAATTTTGATGATTCTACTTGCTGAGTTTAAGAAGCATTATGCACGTCATAAAACTAAAGGGTAATGACCATAACCTTCCTTTGATGGGTTATGCTGCTAAAGTGGGTTTTTAATTATAATATTGAAATACATTTTTCAATGAACACTCACGGGAAGGTCTCCTAAGAAAGATGGCACAGCACAGTGGAAAAAGCATGGGCTTTCACTTTTTAAGCATCTGGATGTGAATTCTAGGTCTGCCTCATGGGAGGGCCTCCTAAGAAGGCAGTTCCACTGGCTCTGCAATTTTGGACAAGTTCCTTAATTCCTCTGAGCCTTGTTTCTCATACATGAAATAGGTACAGCGTTTATTTACCATGAGGTTTAAAGATTCACACACAAGGCTGGGTGTGGGCTCATGCTTATAATCCCAGAGCTTTGAGAGGCTGGGGTGGAAGGATCACTTGAGGCCAGGAGTTAAGAGAACCATAGCAGGACCCATATTCTACAAAACAATTTTAAAAATTAGCACTGGGCATGGTGGTGCATGCTTGGAGTGTCAGCTACTCAGGAGGCAGAGGCAGGAGGATTGCTTGAGCCCAGAAGTTCAAGCCTGCAGTGAGCCATGATCAGGCCACTGCACTCCAGCCTAGACAACAGAGCAACACCCTATTCATCTCTTTTAAAAAAAGAATCATGCAAAATGCCCAACAGTACCTGGAATATATAGTAGCAATTCAGTAACCAGTAACTGGCATAATTATTGTGTAAAATCAAGGCATAGTGTTAGACACTGTTGATGCAAAGAAAACTACTTGGGACATGAAAACAGAAACACCTCCATGCCACACTGTCAGAGAGAGGGAGAGAGAGATGGAGGTACGAGCCAAGTGTCAGGAGAACTCAGAGGAAGGGGTTACTAATTCTGCTTGAGGTAATTGGAGAAGACTTCTCAGATGGGACAAATCTGAGCTGAGTCTAGAAAAATGAGTGACACTGGTTTAGCACACGAAGTATGAATGCTATATTCACAGGCTCCAAGGATGCGGTGCATGGCAGGGGCCGGGAATGGCAGGTTCAGTTCAGGCTTTGTCCCATGTGACACGGAAAGGGGAAAGAACAGAGCTGAAGTGAGATGCAAGAGGAGGAGCACGCTGGTGGCCGTGCTGGGGGTGACACCCAGGACACCTGACGACCAGTCCATCTACCTATTTCTGGGGCTCAGTAAGCCTAAACCATGCCCATAGGCAGCAAGTGGGCATTGCCAAGTCAGGAGAGGGGAAGAGGGTTCATGAGGAATGAAGGTGACAACAGAGGCTCAAAGGCAGCTCCTTGCAGAGACTCCCTGGCCATCAATCCAAAGTGGACTGCCACCCCTGCCTGCCAGCCACCCTCTTTGGAAATTATATCGTTGGTTTTCTCCCAACAGAATATAGATAGCTTCCATGGGAGTAAACATCCTGCTTTTTTTTGCTCGCCACTAAATCCTCAGCACCATGCAAAGAGCAGTGGTGGACAGGGCCTTGGGTTGGGGCTGGGTGTGCTAAAGGAGCTGCCAATTCTGAAAGCAGCTAATTGTTTCCTTGTTCCTTTTATTAGCGTCTGTTTATGCTTTTGATTGTGTTAGCCCAGATGTTTTAATAGTTACAGGCCACCTTGATCTTTTTTTTTTGAAAGAAGGCAAATACATATTTTAAATACATGATAACTAATTATTTCATGACTCCTTTAATGAAAAGCACTAGAAGTCTCTATCATGTGAGATAAAAATAAACGCATCAGTCAGCGCCTTCCAAAATAGTTCCACTTGCACTCCCTGAGCCCACCCTTGAATAGGTCCCATCCCTGCTAATTAAGTCCTGATCATGCTACTTGGAAGACACTCAACTAACAAAACACAACTTCTATTCATGGGGATTCCTCCAGTCCTCAGGCATCCTGGTCCTGAGCACAGAACTCCTGTAAGGAGCTTTCCGAGTTCAGTTCGGGTCATTACGTTCTACATGTCACTCACCATACCTGCATCTTCTTAAATAATAGCTCTTTAGTCTAAAGACATTAGGCAAAGTCATTCTTTCTTGTTTGGATACTTTTTCTCCCCCTCTACATTAAAACCCATGTAGCTTGTCTTTGAATTATATGGCCACTCACACAGCTACCAGAAACTGTACATGGAGAAAAGTCATGAGCATTTTTTTTGTGTAGTCAGAGGTGAATTGAATATCAGTTCAGAAGTAAAAGAGCTCATCAGCTGGGCAAGCCCACTGTCTGGCAGTCAGCCTAGATCCCGAGTACGAACTTGAGGCTGAACGGACCTTGACCCAGAGGATGGATGGATTTCTGACGTCATTTACCACCGATCACATGTGGCTTCCCTTCGTTAGCCCTTTCTTCTGCCTCCAAATTGCTGGGAAAATGTCCCTAGTCCTTCCAACCATGTCTATTTCACTTGTTAATGAACACCAAACAGGGAAAATTCAAAACAAGCTGGAAAGTGACGTGATAACGCAGGCCACCAACATGGGCACCTGGAACCCATCTTGGCTTGTCAGGATGGGGCCAGGAGAGACACGATGTACCCTCAAGGTAGAGTCTGCTCAGGTGACAAATGGTTCAATGCCAACCTAAGCAAGCACACTGACTCGGTTTACCAAAAATGCTGACGTGTTCCTATGGCATGGATCTCCCGGTGCTGAGCAGGCATGAAACACACTGGCCACTCTGCAGAGTGCCAATTTCGGGGTGGGAGGGAGGCAGGGAAGAAGTGGACATTCTCCCACTTCACATGAATGACTCTCCTTTTCTGCAGATTTTTTTCCTATTGGTTAACAGAATTCGGATCTGTAAGAATCTGTGGCTGCATCTTTTTATCCTTCAAATCTCAAATCACACATTCATGGTAACATAATTACAGCCAACACTTACAGTGCCTCCCATTGGTACCTAGGGACCAGGTACTGTTTTACATGCTTCCTAAGTATAGTATTAACCCATCAATCCTCACATCAGCCTTACAAGGAGGGTCCCATTATGCCCACTTTACTAATTAGAAATTAAGGCACAGAAAGATTAAGAACGTTCCAAAAGTCGCACAGGTGGTAAGTGGAAGGGCTAGGATTTAAACTGAAAGCAGAGAGAACTTTAATTGAAGTGTGCACCTTAGGACTGTAATATGCCACGCACCCTGGTGGCTGATCATTTGGGGGATGACTGCAACATGGGATGCAGGGAAAAGCACAGAAGATTAGATGGTTTTTCATAACCTGATATTCTTTACAGATCTATAAATGCCAGCTACTGAATGACAGCCATGAGGAATACGAACGGCACAGGCTGGCAAGCGAGTCTGTCGTGACGGGGTTGGCATCCTCAACCGCAGTTGCCAGGCAGGAGCGGTGAGCGTCACACTGCTGGGCCTCTGTCCTGCTCGGTCTTCAGAGCCATTTGTCAGTGCCGCATGCCGGGTAGATCAGTGTGTGGGGGAGGTGGTTGTGGTGGTCCCCACCTGCCCTAAGGCTGGCTGTCTTACTGCCCCTATTCCTCTCCAAAAACAATTAGCTCCAAGCACAGGCAGCAAGCATCTTAGAAGCAGAAGCCTAAAAGGATCGTGTCTGAGAGTGCAGGAGACTCCAGGTGATTTATTTCATCCTTTTCTAGAGAGCGTGCCTTAGTCCAGCCACATATATTCATATTCATGGTCTAAACACATAGCATTTGAGGTGGGAAACAGGAGGCCGACATCCATTCCACCATCCCACACTCGGAGTCGGGGGCGATACCCCTCCTCTCCTATTAATAACAGCAGTCATAACAGTAACCACCTGAGCTATCATTTGTTCAGTGTTTTTTTTCTTTTAATTTTTGGAACACAAGGCATGGCACTAGGGCTTATTAAAACTTCCCCCAATGGCTGTATTAGGCCCATCTTATATAGATGGAAAATGAGGCTCAAAGAGGTTAAATAATTGATCCAAGCTGACAAACATTAAAGCAAAAAGAGCTGAAAGATGTAGCTCTGTCTGGGATCTTGTTGACTTAAGCCCTCTGTGTCTGTCAAGGTATCACACACACACACACACACACACACACACACACACTCCTTAACAGGAGTCAGGCCTTTCCATACTCTACCCTTCACTCATTTAATCCTCACAACTTCATGAGATGGGCAGGATTATTATCCCCAGTTTGCAAATGCAGGAACTTAATACAAAGATTCACCTGCCCAGGGTTGCAGAGTTTGCATTCAGGGTGACCAACAGTCTCTGTTTGCCCAGGACTTACTGGATTCTTGAGAGGTGGGATTTTCAGTTTTAAAACTGGTCAGCCCCTGGCAAACCAGATGTCATCATGTAAGTGACAGAGGCAGAATTTAGAGTCACAAGTTGTGAATGCTTATAACCATGGCATACGCTGCATCTGTTTTTGTGTGTTTTGCCCACACACTTAGTAAAAACAGAAGCTAGTTTTGGAGAAGCTTTGTGCTTTCAGGTGCCTCCCAGTATGTGCTCATCTGGTGCTAGATGGGTGTCCAGAATGTCACCCCCAAACTACTGCTAAAGCATAGCCTCTCACAGCAACCCCTGCAGGTCCAAACCTGATGCAATTGCAGAGCTTCCCAGGGACTGAAAGAACTGATGCCATTGTTTAGGAAGAGCTGAGCTGATAGCCAGGAGCGCCTGATGAATACCAGTGCTGCTCCCTGGGGTGACACCTCAGATTCCAAAGCCACAGCCAGATGTGGATCTGACAGTAAGTAATGAGGGATGGTCGAGGGCTTGGGCACAGTCCACATGCCAGGTCAATTCTTCAGAGACGCCAGAATCGTTTATCCATTCTGTGAGTCTCCGGCATCTTTGGGGTCATGAGTTCTTTTCCTCCACACTCTGGGGAGAGGGAGGAGGCAATTCCCATATGACAGACGATTTGAGTTTTCTGCCATCTGTCCATGGATTCAAATGTGTTTGTGATGGGGTGGGGGTCAGGTTCTTCTTGGTTAACTTTTTGTTCCAGCAATTCTTGGTTCAAAATTATTCTATTTCCTTTTGGCCAGTAAATAGATTAGAGGCTCATGCCTGTAATCCCAACACTTTGGGAGGCTGAGGTGGGCGGATCACTTGAAGTCAGGAGTTGGAGACCAGCCTGGCCAACATGGCAAAACCCTGTCTCTACTAAAAATACAAAAATTAGTTGGGCGTGCTGGTGAGTGCCTATAATTCCAGGTATGTGGGAGGCTGAGGCAAGAAAATCGCTTGAACCTGGGAGGCAGAGGCTGCAGTGAGCCAAGATCGTGGCACTGCACTCCAGCCTGGGCAACAGTTTGAGACTCTGTCTCAAAAACAAAACGAAAAAACGCAAATTATTCTATTTACTTTTAAAACACTTGGAGACAACCAAAGTCTAGCTTTTCATTTTCGGGAAACTGGGCTACAGGTCAACGGTGCTTTCTACTTCAGGACTGACTAGGAAGTGTTTTTAGGGTAACTGGAAAGGGTGGGTTTCGTAGTGCTGAGGGTCTCCAGGACTCGGAACTGGCTGCCCCGTGAGGTTTCTGATGAGTTTTGAAAGCAGCCTAGTTTTCAGCTGCCTGTGGTGAACCCTTTTTGAGTTCTTGTGTTTTCGTGAAGTCTATGCAACCCCAGGAGGTATGCAGGGGTCTTCAGAGCTTGATATGGAGATGGAGGTATGGGAGAAGGCGAAAATCAGTCCCAGACATTTAATAACATCTCCTCCGTTTGTCGAAGTGCATTCCATCGCATTCTCAGGATGATCATGACATGTCAGAGTTCTGTCCAAGCCCCTTCTGGGCTGGGTGTCGAGGTCATCCTGACACTCAGTGGGAAATTGTGTTTCTTCCTTGCTCTGTGTTTGAGAATGTGCCATGCAAAGATACATAGCTTCTCATACTAAATATTTTTCCATGAAACAAAAATTTCCAGCCAGTTCCATGAAACAAAAACTGTTTCCAGCCAGTTTCTTTATTTGCTAAATGAGCATCCTCTTCCTTCCCAATATATTTAAAGGAAACAACCTTACTCCTTCTATAAAACGTATTTCCCAAAAATTGTGTTATGCAAATGAAGGAAGAGCAGAGTGGATGCTTTTCCTATTTGCAGGAAATGCTGTTATATTAAAATACTTACTGGATAACCGCAAGCTCTTCCTCTATCGCCCTTGGCCCAGGCCTACTTTTTGGGTACTGCTCTGCTGGACTCCTGTCGCCCAGGCTGGAGTGCAGTGGCATCATAGCTTACCACAGCCTCAACCTCCTGGCCTCAAAGGATCCTCCCTCCTCAGCCTCCTGAGTAGCTAGGACTACAGGTGTACACCACCACACCTGGCTAACTTTTTCATTAACTTTTTTTATAGAGACTCACTATATTGCCCAGGCTTGTCTTGAATTTCTAGGTGCAAGTAATTCTTCTGCCTCAATCTCCCAACTAGCTGGACTACCAGTGAGGGCTACCCTCACACTACCAGTGTGGTAGCCCTCACATCCAACTCTGCTCAGTTCCTTTTGTTTGGTAGACAAGACTTCTTGGGCTAGACAAGGTTTCTTGTAGTCAGACACACTGACAAACTGTCCCTCTTCACATCAAACCCATCTCTACCACAGGTCTTTGTCCAATCTGGCTTCTCACACGGAGTGGTCACCACTCAAACAAATCCTACTCATTTTTCCCAAGGCCTCCCTCTCATCTCACTTTCTCCACTGATGCTTCCCAGTGATCTCTCCCCTCTCAATGCATCCATTCATTCCACAAATACTTAAGTGATTACTAAAGTCTATCAAATGTAAGGCACCAGATTTGGTGCTCCTATGACTATGCCTTTAGCAGTTAGCAATCCAACACACAAATAAAGCAGACAGGGAAACAAGTTCAATACGTCTATGCTTGCTTGGTGGCAGAGCCGTAGGGTTTATTGCATATGGACACAGAGAGTTGCATGGGTGTTGGTTGGGCCTGTTTGACTAGATTGCAAACTCCCCGAGGCCATGTCTCATGTCTTTTGTATTCTCCACTGTATACATTTTACAGGGCTGAGGACACAACAGACTTTCATGAAATTATTTACTTTTATCAAGATCCAACAAGAATTGTCCTTTTTCTGATTTCAAAAGTAACTGAGGACCAGAGAAGAAACTTTGTAAAATATGGAAAATAAAATATCATCCAGCCTGGGCAACAGAGCTGGGCTCTGTCTCAAAAACAAACCAAAACCAAACCAAACTAAACCAAAACCCTGTAATTCCATTCCCAGAGAAAACTGCTAATGTGTTAGTATTTATTCTTTCAATCTTTTTTCTATGCACAGACACATACACTTCTGTATGTTTATGTTTTATGTTGATTGCATTGTCAATGTATTAATATGCACGTCCTCCTATCCAGTGGATCTGAGCAATAGACCCACTTGGGAAGATTTTTTTAAACTCTAGCTTATGAGGTACCTCAGGTCAATTAGTCTCTGGGGGTGGGTCTGCTAAACATCAGATACAGACAAACAACTGCATAGATCTCCAACTAGATTGAAGAATAGGACCCTCCAGAGAGCTTCCAAGGAGACACCAACCTAGGCATGGGTTTATGTTCCTGACAAAGAATGATTGTTATAAAGAATTTTCTATTTTGAACTGTGAAAGAAGTATTTCAAGCTGTATTTTTTTTTTTTTTTTGAGACAAAATCTCACTATGTCACCCAGGCTGAAGTACAATAGCGTGGTTATCAGGCTCACTGCAACCTCTGCCTCCTGGGTTCAAGTGATTCTCCTGCCTCAGCCTCCTGAGCAGCTGGGACTGTAGGTATACACCACCATGCCTGGCTTATTTTTGTATTTTTAGTGGAGACGAGGTTTTGCCATGTTGGCCAGGCTGCTCTCGAACTCCTGATCTCAAGTGATCCACCTGCCTTGGTCTCCCAAAGTGCTGGGATTACAAGTGTGAGCCACCATGTCTGGCCTCTAACTGTATGATTTTATATGAGATATACACTTCTGATATGATATCAGATAGTGGCCTATTAGTAGAAGACTCGGGATTTTTCCGCTTCTTAGGTAAATTTGGAAATACAGTTTTTGCATCTCCAAACGAAGACAGACCCAGATGCATTGTAGAAATCACTCTGCATTTAGGTAGTTTTGGACACTTGAAACAATTAAGTGGCCCTCTTTACTTTGCTAATTATCCTAAAATACCCAATGAGGGCTCCGTTCACATTGTCCTGCCATCCTCCTGCTTCTCCTGCCAGTGATAGAGGATTTGGTTATTCATAGTAACGGAATAAGTTGATTAGGGTACTAAGAACTTACATTCAGAAGGTGTTTCTTTTCTATTGACTTAATTATAACCTGGCTGGTCAGCCTAGTCTTAAACTGACCATGAATTGGATTACATAAAATGGACATTTTAGATAAGGGTCTTTGTTCTTCCAGAAAACCAGGAGATTTGGTTCATTGCTCTCTTACTGTTAATAGTATTAATATGTTTTCAGAAGATACAGTTTGATTAAGAAATAGTTCTACAGTTCAAATTATAGTATTCTTTTTTTCTCTTCTAAAATTATAGTCAAAGCTTTCACTAGACCTTGATAGCACCATGGTCATTATCTTGTTGAATCTGTGGTGGATTTGAAGAGCTAGTGTTGAGGAATGGTGGTTTCCTGTCCTAGAAATAACCAAAGACCCAGGCTTGAAGGTGGCAGAAAAAGTCGCACTTGGGGAACAAATGTTTGTTGAGACCTGCACTACCCTTTCACACATGGTATCTATCACATGCAGTACTCACCTCCAAATCTGAGGACCAAGGTGGTACTCTCTCCATTTTACAGGTAATAGATTCAGAGAAGCTAAGTCATACAGTCAAGTAAGCCCAGATGATTTTTCTTAAACTGCATCCAATTCTAACACAACCAGTAAAATGACATCCAAGAAATGAAAAACAGGTCTGCAATGCTCTAAGCCTATGTTCTTTCTAGTACCAGTCAATGTTACCTCCAGGGCTCACTCAATTCCTAGAAAGTGAATTGGGTTTCTGAAAAGACTACCAATAAGGTTTAGGGGAACTAAACATAGTTGCAGCCATTTGGGTTCTGCACAAAGATGCCCAACTGAGGAATTGAAGGGCTGACATCCAGCTACCGCTCTGCTTTCCAAGAGACATGCTAGCAGGAGGTGCATCTGTCAAGAGAAAGAAACTCTTTCTTTGCAAAAAAAAAAAAAACCTGTCCACTTGCCAAGGGAGTGCTTTCTTCTGATTTTCACATGTTCTAGGGATGCTTTCTTCTAATTCACACATGATCTAAGACTTCCTCTTGTGGAGGGACTCTTATGGTGTAAAGACAGGGATTTGTGCTTGATTTGGAAGATTCCAGGAAGCTCTGTGTACTGGACAAACAGTAGTGGTGTACACTGGATAGCCTCTTGGCCACAGGGCCTCACATGTGTCATGCTCCTCTTTCATTCTCATTTAGAACTCCCCAAACTACTCACTGTGGGCTAGAATTCCCTTTGGTTACACATTTTAAAAAATGAATTAAAAGCTCTGGCCAGGCTGGGTGAAGTGGCTCACACCTATTATCCCAGCACTTTGGGAGGCTGAGGCAGGCAGATCATTTGAGGTCAGGAGTTTGAGACCAGCCTGGCCAGCATGGTGAAACCTAATCTCCCCTGAAAATACAAAAGTTAGCCAAGTGTGGTGGTACACCCCTGTAATCCCAACTACTCGGGAGGCTGAGGCAGGAGAATCGCTTGAACCTGAGAGATGAAAGTTGCAGTGACAAGATCACATTACTTCACTGCAGACTGGGCGAGAGCATTCTGTGTGTATCTAGCTAACCGAACAGCCCAAAGATACTTGGTTTCCTGAAATTCCAGCTCTATTTTGACCTCAGCAGAGCTTAGAAATATTTCAGTGCCTCAGTCAAAGTTCACTGGCCATCATCCCCCATATAGAGAGAAGTGTCAGGCCAGTGGATGAAAAAATTAATTGCAAAAACCACAATTACTTTTGCACCAACCTAATACTCAAGGGTTCAACAATGCTTACCGGCAGCCTCAGTTATGGAAGGTTCTTCTTGGATCAGTGCCATGGTAGGCAATCCTGTTATCCTGTGGCCAAAACAGCATCTCCCTTTCAGGGAGGGCACTCTACTCTGAAGGCCAGGAAAGGGCTGTGTGGGGGTTTGCGTGGGGAGGCACTGGCAAGCTGGGCTAGTGGTTAAGATAATGAAATTCTTTGTGAGGTCAGTCACATCTTTAGGAAATACTACCCTGTAATTTAATAAAATGGGCAAAGGGGTAATTTGCAAATTGGACTCTGCAAATTTCTAGTATCTAATTACTATTTAATCAAAATAATCACTTGGTTATTGACGTTCAATTTTTTTAAATGCAAGCCATTGTGTGGATGACTTTGCTTAAAGGAAAAGCATCACAGTATGTTTTGGGGACTTTCTAGATAAGATAAAAATATTTAATAAAGATAAAATGCACCGCATTCAGCAGGAAACCTCTTCCCATCAGCAGTGATATGAACAAACAAAATCCCATCACTGGGTGTGGCACACGCTCCCTGGACACATTCCCGTGTCCATCCCATGATTATATCCGAAATTCAATTGGAGGAGGTTATGAATGTTGAGGTAAAATGATGAGTACTGGTTACTCTATTAGTGAAACATAATAGCTACTTCTGAACCATTTTCACAATCTTGAATTCTCATGTCTGAATTACCAACTGATCAAGCCACCAAACCCTGGCACAAAGTGGGGAAGCCAACAAGTGCAACTTAAATGTCAGAATGCCTACTTTAGGAAGAAATCTTAAAACCCAGCGAAAACCCTTGGCCAAGCAGCTGGTAAAGACAAAGTAGGAACTAAGGCACAGCTTTTCACAATCACAGTGATGAGAGGCTTTTCCCTCCAGACCCCTGTGCTGCCGGGGATGCAAATAGTCCCTATCTCAACGCCTTTCCATCTAATCTGGTATCTGCTTGAAATTCCATTTCCCTTTTTTTTTTTTCGCTCAACAAAACCCTACTCCGTCTTTCTGCCTTCACGAACCAGCTTAAAGGCATCTTTTAAGAGCCTTTCCTTCAGGCTCATGGTAAAATTATTCTCCCTTCTTGAACTTTTGTAACTTCTGGAACCTACCAGTTGTGAATTCCTTGACCTCTTCTATTATATTGTGAGGACATTAATAGTAGAAACTAATTTGAATCTTTGTATCTGCAAGCAGCTGGCTCCACAGAAGGCTCACGATGTTTATAAAATTAAAATATAGAGCTAATTCCTCTTTGTAAGAGACACAATCATCATTCGAAAGTAATAGAAATGAAACTAAATGAAGGGTGAGGAATGCCTAAGAGGCTAAATATATGCTGGGTCAATCAAATAAGGTTTTAGACTCTCCTCCTTCCAAAAAAAAAAAAAAAAAAACAGAACAGAAAACAAAAAACACCGAGAAAAAACCTGACCCAAGCTTGTGTGTATAAATAAACATTAGTTACAACCGAAATATACTATTGGGAACTTAAAAATTCAGTTTGATGTTCTTAGCGCCAACGCCAGTTTCTTCAGATATGGATTTCAATGAATGGATATTGCTTTATTTCTACATGTTCAGTGAACTAGCAGATGCAAGGTATAAGCTATGTTTCTAGGGATTATTTATTCATTGTAACTGACTTTCTTCTATTTTAGGAATTTATGTACTTAAATGTACAGTGCTTTCATAATGTGGTGTGGTGCTCCCTATATGATAGCTTCAAAATCCTTTTGAGAGTGTGTCTCCATGAATCCCTCACACCCAGAATTAGTCTCTACAAGCCTGGGGCTGACTCCATTATTACAAAGGTTCTTAGCCCCAGGGCACTCCTTGGCTCCACTGGTTCTGAATGGCAGGCTCCAGCCTCCTTTCAAGCACTTCATTCACGCATAGGAAATGCTTTGACTCTTCTGTACATTTCCAGGGTCTCTGTCCACATTCTTTAGCACTGTCACCTTCACTTAGTAAAAGCCTGAACTTTGTAGCCTCACGGGCTCGGTAGTAAAGCCCATACCCACACATCCAAATTACAGGGTGTACAGTCCAACAGTGAGCCTCGGCAGGGGCACAGGGGCTCCCAGGGCTGTCAGCTACTGGACTTTGTGAGGACAAAGACTTTGTGAAAGCTGCCCCCTCCCTGACAGATTCAGTATCTTCTCCAACAAATAAGAATTAGAGGGATTCTCGTTCTATTACAAAGGCAAAACGCCACCAGCAATTAGGTGATGTTTATGGTCTAATAAAGTTTACTTTTTCTTCATTCACCCACAAAATACTTTTGAGCTTACTATGTGCCCAGTTAATGTTTTTGAAGTTTATTTAACACTTAGAATTCAGGACTGCCCATGTTCAAGTGTTTTTCAGTCTCCTAAAATTATTTGTAATAACACACAGGTTATTGCCTAACCCTTTCTGTCCGCTCAGTATATTTTCCATTTTAAAACTGCTCATTTGCCAGTTGGAGGAACTGCCAATCAATCATATGGGGTCATCCAGAGATGACAGCCAAAATATTTCCAAAGTACATAGTCCTCCCTTATCCATAGTTTTGCTTTCTGCGTTTCAGTTCTCTGTCGTCAACTGCAGCTTCAAACTATTAAGTAGAAAATTCCAGAAACAATTCATAAGTTATAGTTCAATAGTAGTTATATTCTATGTCACAATGCCTGTGTCATTCACCTCACTTCATCTCATGTGGGCATTTTATCATCTCATCGCAAGTAGAAGGATGAATACTGTACAATAAGACACTTTGAGAGAGACCACATTATGCAAAAGTGTGGTTGGTCTCTCCCAAAATGTCCTATTTTACAGTACCCATCCTTCTACTTGTCTATAATACAATACATAATTATACTATATTGCTGTAATTATTTTATAGCATTGTTAATCTCTTCCTGTGCCTAATTTATTAATTTAGCTTTACCATAGGTATGTACACGTAGAAGAAAATAGCGTATACAGTGTTCAATACTATGTGTGGTTTCAGGTATCCACTGAGGGTTTTAGAACACATTCCCTGTGGACAAGGCAGGGGACTACTGTATAGCCTGCACAGCAACTAGTGAGAACAGAGAATTGACCAAAGCTGGCCTGAACAAACTGGCTACGTTTACCTACCTCGGCCCCATCTCCATAGAAGGTGGGGACTAGCTGGGAGAAGCATGTGATCAAACCTAGCCAATCAGGACATCTACAGCCAAAGGGACTGGCTCTGGGATGGACACGTGACTCAAACACTGGAACATTCAGAGCTGGACCACACGTCTACCTGGTGGGAAGAGGCTACCCATTAAAAAAGCCATCACACGGGAAAGCATAACAGCCCAATACAGAGAGAATGCACCATAATGATATAGTTCCAAGATACCGGGATGTCTGGAGTTTTCAGTTCATGAACCATTCTGGTCTCACTGGCTTACTGGCATTTTTTGCAGCTTAAGAGTCCTGACCAACACACACACACACACACACACACAACACAAGAAAATTTAGAAAACTTAGGCACTGAACTGACACAATCTAGGAGATAAGGGCACTGTAGCTGGACTGAGAAACACAATAGCCACCTTCCCCCGAGGCATTAACTCCAGAGACAGGAGGACAGAATCTGCCCAGGAGCAGGCAGTGGGGCGGGCAGCATCGTTGGGGAGACAAGGTATTTCTAAATTTCCCAACTCCAGAGACCTAGAGGCCGTCACAACAGAAAAACTGGATAATGTGGACGCTGATTTTTAAGGCAACCCAGCTACTGCTTTACCTTCACCTATTTCTACATTCACGTAGAGACTGCAATGCCTAGGAAATGAGAACTAAATCTAAAGGAGAGGGGACATCGGCGACACACTGCATCCTGGAAGAGACAGTCCACCCAGTAAAGCATGAAGCTCTATTGGCAGGGACAGATGCAGGAGACCCTGGAAACAGAGCAAGCATGGCTTGACAGCTCCAGGTACACTGTGAGCTTCCAGAGTGGGAGAGTCAGGAGGAGGTATACAAGCTACCACCAAAGGAGGATAGAGCCGCAATGCAAAGACCTTACACAGTGAAGATAAGGCTGAGCTTACTCAGCTTCTGGGGTTCAGAGACAGCATTTGCCTGGTTCCCAAAAGCATGACAATCAGAGCCATGCGAAATGAACATACACCATCAAAGGGCAAACACAGCCCTGAAAGAGCTTCTCTATTCCAAGATGGTTAAAGAGAACACATTAGCACGGGGCCTGTGGACAAAAATGCTACAAAGACTAGAAGAAAATGGAGGTGAATATGTTTTAGACCTCAATATGGAAAAAAAAGTTCACACTTTCTACCATTTAAAGAAATAGAAGTTTGATATGTTTAATTAAGTAAAAATTAAATACTCTCTCCATCAAAAAGTGTTCTAAAGTGATTGCAATTATGTAAAAATCTTTGCCTTCACACGCAAGCCTAGCAAATAAGAGTTGTGTTAGAGCGATTTGGTATAGAGTTGTGCTCTCTACTTTCTCAAACATTTCTAAAGATTATTTTTAAGTAATGTTTTAAAATATACAGAATCATAAGTAAAAAAGACTAATAGAAAAAATAATTGCAACATATGTAATCAAAGATTAACTGTAACCTATAAAAAGTATACAAAAGTCACCCAAAAAAGCCACCAAAAATGACTAATATGGAAAAAACGTACAAGGTAAATTAAACATAAGAAAATTGTTCTTCCTCACCTACAATTAAAGAAGTGCCGCTGGGTGTGATGGCTCATGCCTGTAATCCCAGCGCTTTGGGAGGCCGAGGTGGTTAGATCACCTGAGGTCAGGAGTTTGAGACCAGCCTGACTAACATGGTGAAACCCCACCTCTACTATAAATACAAAAATTAGCCAGGTATGGTGGCAGGCATCTGTAATCCCAGCTACTCAGGAGGCTGAGGCAGGAGAATCACTTGAACCTGTGAGGCGGAGGTTGCAGTGAGCTGGTATCACACCATTGCACTTCAGCCTAGGTGACAGCGAGACTCTGTCTCAAAAAAAAAGTGCAAGATTGTAATTAAATACTGAGATTATATTTTCATGTATAAAATCAGCAATAACATTCATTGCATATAAAGATCTAAAGTGAACACTTCATAAAAGCTGATAGTAGGAATATAAAATTTTTAGAAAGCAATTTGGCATATGTATAAAATATTTTTTAAATCTTACTTTAAATCAGTAATTTTACTTCTAAGAATTCAGAGTTTAAGAAATGAAGATTGATGTTAAAAAATGTTCATTACAAGTTCTTTAGAATAGTAAAAACTTAAGTATGTATGTAAGTAAATGTCCCCAGGTCTAGGAATAGTTGCATTGACTATGGCATGCCAAAGGCAAGACTATACAGCCAGTTCAAACCATAATTTTAAAGTATTTCAGGGTAAAATTACATAGTATCTAGAATTTGCTTTAAAATGCTCCAGAAAAAAGGAGATGGGACAGGGAATTAAAATTGCAAAATGAGGCCAGGCACAGTGACTCATACCTGTAAACCCAGCACCGTGGGAGGCTTAGACAGGAGGTATTGCTTGAGCTCAGGGGTTTGGGACCAGCCTGGCCAACATGGCAAAACCCATCTCTACAAAAACCACAAAAAATTAGCCAGTGTGGTGGTGTGTGCCTATGGCCCCAGCTACTCAGGAGGCTGAGGGGGAGGATGGCTTGAGCCTGGGGAGGTGGAGGTTGCAGTGAGCCAAATGCACACACGGACACACTGCTTTAGCCTCATGCTTTCTTGCTTCCAGTAACTTAAAATCAGCTGAGAGGTCTGTCTGCTACTTTGTTTAGCAGGAAGTGCTGTGGACATGAGGTGTGGAAAGAACGCCTTATGGACAACAGCATTCTGTGATTAGCAGAAAACTGGGTCAGAAAAGAAGAGGCCACCTGTTCTTTCCCTGCACCAGCTCACTGCATTCTCTTAGGGAAACCACTTTATTTTCCAGGGCTGCATTCCTCTCATCTGTAAAGTGAAATGCTTGAATTGGACAATCTCTAAGACCCCTAATAATCTTAACATTCTGTGGCTTAGCCATTATCCATCCCGTTCTGTACCCACAGCTCCCTGGATGAGAAACACAGAAATAGACAGTGGTTAGGACAATATTTAGTTTTCAAAATGTTTTTGGTATAAATAATTTTAGCTTGAAACTAGTTATTAGGTTTTTTCCTGCTCTGATGCTTTTCCACCATGTAAACATATAAGCTTGGGGTGAATGTAAAGGGAGGTGGATGAACTCATAATCGTTGTGTAAACTGTGGAACAAGGATACAACGTGAGACTGAAATGCCCCACGTTTGTAATACATTTGAACCAAGCTGCTGGTAAGCCACAATTTCTGCACTTCATTTTTCTTGACATTAGATCATAATTACTGCTCAGAGTTCTAAGAGAGATCTCAGGACAAGTTCTTCCAGGCTCTGGTGTTGCTGCTCTTTGTTCTATCACAACAACATCCTGGCGATGTATTTATTTCTCTCTCTAAAGGAATGTTTACGGGACAGGCACGGTGTGGCCTTTTTGAGGACTGGAAACCACTTGCTACTTCAGTTGTTCTTTTTGCTAGAAAGGAGCTAACAGGCTCTGGTACAGCTGTACGAAATATCCAAATCAAAAGCTGACACCCCAACCATCTATCAGCCTTTCAATGAGAAACAAGGATGATGTTGGCTTAAGTTCTTAAGAACGGGATGGACCAAGGACACAAATACTATCTCAACAGATTGGGAGCTCCCTTCAAGAAAGCACCTGGTGGCCAGGTGCGGTGGCTCACGCCTGTCATCCCAGCACTTTGGGAGGCTGAGGCACAGAGATCAGCTGGGGTCAGGAGTTTGAGACCAGCCTGGCCAACATGGTGAAACCCCGTCTCTACTAAAAATACAAAAATTAGCCTCCTACTCAGGAGGCTGAGGCAGGAGAATTGCTTGAACATGGGAGGCGGACATTGCAATGAGCCAGATGGACTCTGTCTCAAAATAAATAAATAAATAAATTAAATTAAATTAAATTAAAAAGTACCTGGTGACACAAGACCATTAGCTACAAAATGTTTGCTTTCTATAAAGACCCCACAAAAGGCCGTTCCCTCTTTAATGGAGCAGATTGTCTAGAGCACTGTACTTTGATAGTCCCCATAGGAAATTCTCCTCATGCCAGTTGGAAAATAACATCCCCTATGTGACTGTTAGGAGAGGAAGTTCCAACCACAGGAGACAGACTAAACAGAATTCCTGAGAGCATTCAAATCATTATGCTAGAAATAAAGACACAAGACCATACTTTGCTAGTGCTCAGCTCTTGCGGGGTGGCAAGGTGATGGGTTTCTGCTAAAGGCTGCCTCACCTGAGGGTGAATTCAGCTTCATCCTTCTCTCAAGGAACACTGCTGGCTGCCCAGGAAGTTGCTGCCAGCATCATCTGTTTCAAATATGTCCTCCTCCGAGAGATTGCCAGGCTGATGTTCTCTGTCCCCATCTGGGTCCAAAGATCCTGTCAGGGGAGCCCATGAATTGTTTTCCTGGGGTTACACAACAGCAAAGACCTTACCTCCAAAAAGACCCCATTATTAAGCACATATGGTCTCTATGCATGGCATGATTTTGTTTATTTGGTTAGTTAACTGCCTTCTGGACAGCAGTGGGCCTGGCCTGGGAAGAGAATAACTGAGCTTTGCCTTTGAAGACTGCTATAAATCCTCTAGGCAGCAATGGAAGCAGGGGCTGAGGCACACCAGGTCTTGAAAAAAGAGAGTTCCAATAGAACATACAAAGGAACCAGATTTCCCCGAGGAGCTTGCTAAAACTAGAATCCTGGGCTCCATTCTCCCTTTAGGAATCAGAATCCCTAAGCCCGTCATTCTTAATCGTGGGCAATTTTATCCCAAAGAGACATCTGACAATATCTGGAGACT